>JANHGN010010579.1:8618-27455 GCA_024605025.1 Megaceryle maxima | reverse complement strand
ATCTCCAGAATTAAATTTATGTGTAATCCCAGCTAGGCTTTAGTGACTGTGTTCTTATTGAGGAATTTTATTCCTTTCTCTCTCTCTTTTTTTTTTTTTTTTTTTTTTTAATGTATTTATGTCTGTTCCTTGTGAATAGATGTCTCTGAAGATGAACAGGCATGGTTTTTGATGGTGTGCAGAAAATATTAGACAAGGTTACTTTGCTTCCTCCTCTTTGAGCTAAATCCAATTTGTCCCATAAGTTTTCTGAGATGGGGTGAATTTTCATTTTCCATTCTCAGCTTTTCATTGCCAATCTTGGCCATGATTCTAGTAGCACTAGTCAAAGATATTACTGAAAGCACCATGTCACAAAATATATGCTGGTTGAAGCCCAAAGGTTACGTGTACACTTATGCTTCACTACTTCTTCTGATGAAAAAAGCTAATGAAACATTAACTTTAAAATAGAAAGCTTCCTGGTTAGACAAATGATAATATAGTTTTGGAGGGAAGAAATTACTGTTCTCTGTCAGCATTTCTGTTTGAAAAATGTTACAGCCATCAATGTTTCCCATATCTATTGGCCATCATGATTCTGAGAGTGTGAATATTCTGCAGGGAGGATGTTTCCATATAATGTTTAGCTGTTTTGCAGCTGTGGTACAAAAGGAAGTTTGAAAAATGTCATTCTTTTACCATTTGCTTTTGTTTATTTTGTTTATGTTTGCTTAATAATGATAGATTTACCGTTCATTCTTTTTTTTTTTTTAAATGCTACTACTTTCCAAAGAGAAAACACAAATGGAGGAAATATATTTTCAGCTGTGATCTCTCAGAGAGACACAAAAAGAAAATGGCCTGTTTCAGTAATCAAAATGGTGTTAGCTTTGATGTAGCAACAGAGACTACTTATGAAAAATGATTAAAATGGATTTTGAAAGCAAACAAACAAAAGGAAATATGAAAAAAAGTGTTCTTGTCACTAGGTAGCCACTAGGAGTTCAATTTGTTCAAATACTTTCTAGCACAAGGAAAGGGCAGCGAAACAGAGTTAATGTTCTAATTAAAGCCTTGTCACCTATCTGGGAAAAAGCATCTTTTACTTGAAAGATTATTTCATGACTAGAAGCTACATCCAGGTTAAAAGATGCGTAGATTAACAGAACAGACCTTTTGCTGTTTATAGGCTTGGTGCTTGGCTCGAGCTATTGATGAGACATCAATGTTAATAAGCAATTTTTTTGCCAGGAAACTGTACAGCAAGCTATTGAGTACAAGTCAGGGTTTGGTTTATATAAAAACACTAAAGAACAGGAATTATTTTTTAATGGTAGCTAAAAAGCCAAAAAAACCAAACCAAACAAAGAAAAACAACCCCAAAACCCTGTCCTCCTATGTCTCAGTTCTCAGGAATTGTTCTAATAATCTTTTTAGGAATTAGTAGGTGTCTTTGGAATAAACAGAGCCACATTGTCAACAGTTAAAAGGGGAAAAAAGTATTTGCTTTAAGTGCCTTTTGCAAAAGACTTGGCCGTGTCACATCAATGTTGAATGTGCCATCATTGGTGTGGATGTAGCATAGAATCACAGAGTGGGTTGGTGGGAAGAAATCTTTAAAGATCATCTAGTCCAACCCCTTGACATGGGCAGGGACATCTTGAGGTTGCTCAAAGTCCCATCCAACCTGACTGTGAACACTTTCAGTGATGGGGCATCTGCAGCTTCTCTGGGCAACTTGTTCCGTCCATATCTCACCACACTCATAAAAAAAAAAAAAAAGTCTTCCTTATATCTAATCTAATTGACTCGCTTTCAGTTTAAAACAGTTGTTTGGTGTCCTGTAACTGCAGACCTTGGTAAAAAGTCTTTGTCTTTCTTATAATCTCCCTTTATATATTGAATGGTTGCAAAATAGTCTCCTGTAGTCTTATCTTCTCCAAGCTGAACAACCCCAACTCTCTTAGCCTTTCCTCACAGGAGAGGTGTTCTGGCCCTCTGACCTTTTTTGTAGTCCTCCTCAGGACCTGTTGTAACAAGTCCACATCTGCCTTGTCCTGGGTGACCCAGAGTTGGATGCAGAGATGGGGTCTCACGAGAATGGAGTAGAGGTAGAGAATCAGATATTTAGAGAAGTTGTTATAGGATTAGGACTGAGATATGATGTTGATTGGAGCTTTATAAATGTCACAGGTGAGTTGACAAAAGGAGAGATTAGGTAGGATTGGG
Source organism: Megaceryle maxima (assembly GCA_024605025.1). Lineage (NCBI taxonomy): Eukaryota > Metazoa > Chordata > Aves > Coraciiformes > Cerylidae > Megaceryle > Megaceryle maxima. The sequence continues at coordinate 25,244 of JANHGN010010579.1, read as the reverse complement.
TATTGTCCGCAAAAATGAAGAAATCTGACTGTCTTGTCCAACAGCTATTGCTCTCAAATGTTCCTCAGAAACTACAAAGAGACACTATGTTTAAACTTGATGGTACCAGATAACTTTTTCTAATAACCCACCTTTCTTCATCTCTTCAATGGTAATATTAGAGACTTAATTAAAAAAAAAAAAAAAAAAAAAAAAGGAAATATTAAAGAATTTGATAATGAGTATAAAGTATATATGCTAATGCAGAGTTGTAATAATGCAAGACTCAAAATGGAAATAAAGGGGGTTGAGAAATTTTTTTTAAAAGCAATTTAGATTGTGGCTATTTGGGATGGGTCTCCACAGTTAAGGAGAGTGGAGAAATCAGCAAAAGCAGTAGAAGAGTGCCTGGAGAAGGAAGTTCATTTTTTAAAAAATAAATTTACTTTGTGGATATCACAAAGTAAAGAGCTCATTTATGTTTATAGACCGAAGAAAGGATGTCAATTTGAGCTGATGAAGAGCTAATCAGATCAATGAGCCAGTCCAAGAATTGCATACTGAATTGAACAGGCTGCTCAAGCAAGCAGCTGTGTCCATTGTAGTACAAGAGCTACACGCTTCAGTAAAAGCCTTTCTAACATCACATAAAGTTAGCTGAGTACCTTATTTCCAGAGGAGTGTCTGTATCTGCAATCCAAAGAGAGAGAAAGGAGTTGCTCACAATGAACGGACTGCACCACTCACATGAGCACCTGGAACAGACAGTAGATCGTATTTTCATATCAGGAGTGGAAAATAACCTTTATCTGATCATGAACTGATATCCCAGTGTTCAGATACTTGTGTTACACTGTTTGTTAAAGTACATAAAGATCCAATAGTTGACTCAAGCTGAATGAAGAGCCTTTATTAGAAAATCAGCTGATACACTATCTTTTATTAACATAAGGAAACTCTTATTATAAGTCACTGACAGTTATTCTTTTGTACAGATGACTACTTTAAGGCATATATAAGTGTTGCTGAAGGTTATTCTTATGAGGTAATTTTCACTTTTTTTATTTCACTGGTTACCAAAAAGATTATATGCTATGTTCTTTGGGTCAGGGTCTACAGGCTGTAAGATCTCTGGAAACATGGGACAACTATCCAATGCTGGTGAATTTCAAGGGGAAAAAACCTACTTCTAGTGTTAACCTGCTTCTTAACCTTTCAGATAACTCTGAAGGGCTATAGATAAGATAATTCTTGTTAAATAAAGATGTCATGTTAGTGTTATTGGAGGGGAAGAAAAACATGTATGCGTGTAAAGATACGTGTAAAGATACACTTGCATGTTGCTGTGTGAATGTTTTGAAGGAAGAATGGTTGCCAAAACCAGAAGTCTGGGATGTGTCTAATATGTATTCCTAGAGAAAAGCGGACAGAAGCCAGATACCTGCATTGCATCTATAATAATATGATTTATTTTGCAATGACCCTCTGAAATTAACCTAGTCTTCTTCTTAACAGACATATAAATAATATTTTGTTATCTGAGTCTGTCATTGTTTTGCAGCAGGTGCGGCAGTTAGTGGCTTAGCTGGTGGGAATCCTAAGAAGGTGTTTGTAAGGCAAACATGATAGCTACAAGCTCCCTGCATTCCTGCCCAGTTAAGATACGATGCTCCGAAAGGTCTGGCATGCCAGTACCTGTCCCACTTCAGAAATAATCCACCAGACAGATGAGGGAGCTGAGATTTTTATTATCCTGCTGGAATATATGCAATGAGATGTAAAGCAGTGAATGCTGAGAAATGAGATGTAAAGCAGTGGATCCTGAAGCTGTGTAGATAACTGTTGCTGTCATGTGAATTACCAGTTACAATCAAAGCTTTTAAGATGTTCATCCCAGTACCCTAAAAAGATCTTCCCTGCAAATGGGTGTCTGTGTCAAATGGTGCTTAAGACACTGGGGCAACTTGGAGATTATCCCACAGGGTTGGGGTTTTTTTCCCCTTAATCAATATGAATTTGCCCATAGGAGTTAATAAAGACTTAAGATGAAGAGTGCTGTCACTCATCAGAGTAATAACTTTTGCAAGCGACCCTTCCTTATCAACTATATTTGGTAGCTATATCTAGGTAATCTTTGTACCATGCATCAGTCTTAGACTGTTCAGATTATTTGTATGCAATTTTAAGACATTGTCCACGCACAAGATTCATTCTAGTATTCCTCATCACCTCATTCTCTGCTCCTCTCTGGACCTCTCCATGGCTCATTTCCCAGTGCTGTCTGTATTTTTCATGGCAGTATCCAGCAGAGTTGTGTCCATAATCATCACAAAGTAAATCTAAGATGAGCTGCATGAATATCAACTTTTTTCCATCTGAATTGTCCATACAATGTGCAGATCATTGTATTTAAAATATATTCATGTTCTATTGAATAGCTTTTTATTCAATGTTCTTTTTCTTAAATACTGTCTGGAAAAGGGAATAAAAAGAGTATGAAATTAAATATGGATATGGATACATGTGTATGTTCCAATTAAGAACTATCAGGATCTGTTAAGATACTGCTTATTATTAGCTATTATGTGAATAATGATCATGTATTTGCTCCATTGAAATAGTACTGAAAGATTTAATATTCTCTTCAATATTTATTTCAAGATCTTTGCACATAGACACATCCTACAGAATAGAAGAATCTAGTCTCTGACTCTGGATTGCAATGTGACATATTGGAAATCTGCGTGGGAAACAGACATTAAATGTCAGGGAGGACTTCAGGACTTCAATTCAGGAACAGATCTTTAAAAAACCCTGAAATTCTATGGAAAAGCCACTTTGGAAGAGGAGGACTCTGTGCAATTCTCCATATAGCCTGCCAGAGAGCAAGCAAGGTAGGCTGATTAGCAGAAAGTCAAGATGCATTTGGATCGGAGATATACCTGCTTCCAAAAAATTTGCTGAGTCCAAGTTGATTTTGACAACTTATGATGGTATCAGTTTAAGATGTGTCTCTACCAATGCCCTAGTTCAGTTTAGCCATGCACTCAGTGCATCTCAGTCACATCTGCTTAAGTGCACTTTGGTAAATATCTAAATATCCAGGAGTGGCCTTGGAGAGTGCAGTCTGTATTCCTGGAATATGGAAGTAAAATAAAAGATGTGCTCCATAAGTGCAGCCTAGAACTGTCAGACCTTACCAGCCTTTCTGCATAACTCTGCTGGCTGGATGTAAAATCTGCCAAAAAGCTTGAAGTGCTTCTTGCCCAATGACTTTTTTGCTCTAGAGATCTACTTCTGTATGTGAACTTAGTCTTAATACTGTGTAAGAACCCTTCCTTCACTGACGCTGGTACAAGCCCATTCCAGAGCAGACAGCAGCCTGTTAGTGAGGCTGTGTGATGGAGTACGGCTGGAATATTTGTCATTGCTTGTATTTGCTCTGCTGTAGATGGAGCTGCTGAACAGAGCAGTCAGGGGACACATTTGGATCCATACCAAAATTTTGAAAGGCCAAATCCAACACAATATTGAAATATGTTTAAATAAATTCCTATTCAGATTCCACTAATCAGGCTGAGAAGAATGGATATATATATAAAGATATAGCATGTCAGAACAATATATTAGCAGGATAGATATTAATGTTTCTTCATCTTTTCTTTAATGCCAAGATAATAGAAAAAGTATCTAGTACTTAGTTTACTAAGATGTTACAAAAATGCATATCAAAAGGAAAGTAATTTTTAAATGTTTATATATACAATGCAAAACTCTGTTTCATTCATAACTAATGTATTGTATAATGAATGAATAGAAGATCACCTCAATTTTTAGAAATGGATGGATTAAAGACTCTATAAAGCTTCTGTTTCCGAGTATAGTTTGCAAGTCTACATTTGTAACATTTTCTAATAAATAATCAGGTTATAATTGTTTGGGGAATACAGTTTTTCAAATATTAAAACCCAGCAGAAGACATTTTTGACTAAGCCAACCCAAGTTGCAGCACAAAAAGAATAGGGGAAGTTAATATTTCTACAAAGATATGGTACTTGGAAAGAATAATTACCTGTGAGAGAGATTTCTAGGCGTATGTGCATGAACCCTTCATGATAAGCAATTCCTCCTTTAGGAGCTTCAAATAAAATAAAATTTAAAAATCCCCAAGAAGTTAAATGCAGTTGGAGTGGCAAAGTCTCTTCCTCTCAGAAAGGTCTTTACAAAACCTACCAACTTTTATGTCCTATCTGGATAGCTTTTAAATCTATTCCTTTCACTGAATGAACTCTTAAAAAAAATTCTTGCCTGTTCACAGGTGTTCAAAAGAGCCTTTGCTAAGCCAGAATGTCATAAATGTGTCTTGTTGTAGAGGCTCTGAATATGCTTTAAGTGTCCTCCTCTCTTTAGGCTGCTGTTTTCTCTAATGGAATTTCATATTAAGTTTGGTTAAATGGGATGGATCACACTTGACAGTATTCAATATTCATCCTGCCAATGCTGCTAAGCTGTGAAATTTGGGTTACTGTGCAAAAGCAACATTCTATCATGAAATTATTGTACTATTATGGGGTTTGGGTTTTTGCTTGTTTGTTTGTTTGTTTGGTGGGGTTTTTTTGTGTGTTTTTTTGTTTGTTTGTTTTGGTTTTTTTTCCTTAAATAGTAAAATACTAGAAAAACTATTAGGGGCTTTGCAGAAGAAAACAGTATTTGCAGAAATCTTAAATGAGATAATATTATATTTAACAAATAATAAAAATAATTAAACAAGAAATCCTTGGAAAATACACTTTCCTTTAGTTAAAAAAACCCTTCTGTCCTAAGGAAGATGAAATCGTTCTGTTTGGGAGAAAAAAATCTAATAGTTTTCACATACTTTGTTCAACTCGGGTTAATCTTTTTAGCAAGATGTGTTATTTTTCAGACACTGAGAGTATTGTAGCTGTGTCATAAGCCATGTTACCTTAGCAATTACATTATAGAATGGTAGGGTGTTGTACCCTAAGGTTTTGAAGAAAAGCTTCTCAGCAAGGAGTCCACAATAGAAAAAAATACTCAATACTGTAATCACAATGGAGTCACAGGTAGTGACACTCTGGTGTGAACCATGGCTTGGCTGCTTGCTTCAGCCTTTAAAGCAAGCAGATCTCCGGTACCCATCTTCAGAGCTAAATCAATTCCCTATGAAATACATGAACACCTACTTCTGAAGTCCTAAATGCAAAGGCACAATATTTATGTCTCTGTTTTCAGGATCTCAAGCCTACCACAGAGTCTGCAGCCACCAGCGCAGCAGTTCCTGGAGGCATGTTTTCAGTGACAAAACACTGCTTTGTGGCTGTGGTTCCCATTGGGTTTGTGAAAGGGGAAGGAAAAGGCACTTGTTGCAGTTACATCAACTTATATCAGTGCAAAGATGCCTTTTTAAGCGATCTCAGATACTGTATTGTGTCCCCTGAGATTCTGAAAACACAGTGGCAGCTCCGTGTGAAAGTAAGGATTTTTGAAGAAAGCTGTGTAGAGAAAGGAAGTGAAATGACTTCTAAACCATCTTTATGTTTGTGTTTAGCATCATCATTTGCTCTCTGCTTTTGCAAATGTTGTAACAGTTAGTGGAAGTTGGTGATTATGTTAGGTTTGAATCCCTTTACACAAAAACCCACAAGGTTTCCATCAATGTTGACTTTTCTTTCTCAGTCTCATTGTTACACGGTCAAGGTAACCTTGCTCTTGTCCTCATCCCAGTTTAAGTTTCTATTATCCAGTGAGTGGTGTTTCATATTTTTCACTGTGTGTTTATTGTCAGCTTTTCTCTCCAGTGTCATTGTTGGGATCAGTGCACACAGGCTGTGTTTCTGAAATGAAGCCTTCAGCCTTTCTCTAGCTTTAAGCTGGGACTATTCAGATAGTCTTTCTAAGGAGTCCAAAACATACTACTGTGTCTGGGTAACTGGGTTTGCTACCTGATTTCAATTTGTTGTTCTGTTGTTGACTCTATCCATCTGTAATTCCTAGGTGAGTGATTTGTAGTCCTAATGTATGAACCAGCTATGATGGGGACAAGGTTCAGTGGGACCCAGAGGAGGGATGCCGGATTTTGTGGCTTACAGAAGCTCTGATCTGGAATTTTCCTCTTTGGCTTTGCAGAAAGTGTGGTGGAAAAGTCCTTTATAAGAAACCAGGTCTGAATTACACGTGTACATTCCAGTAGCCTGACTCACTTTGAGCATTTTAGGAGGCGAGGAGACCACGTATTTTCAAAGGACAGTGTTTCCTAAACAGAATAAGGAAGCACAGGCTCACTGTAGCATATTGATGTGCACTTGTACCATGAATAGCACAGATGTGCAGATACATCTGCACAATTCCACCAACTCTCCAAGCCATCCATGAGACAACACCACTCCAGAAGCTGTGCAACTCTGGCAGCATATATCTGATTCAAATAAATGTGTTTACTGTCCACAGGAAAGGGAAGGTTACTGATCTTTCTTAAAGAGAATATACCCTGAATTTTCTTTTCAAGGAAAGCATTGTTACACAAGATAAAAGGAAAAAAAAAAATCCACTGATTATTTTTTGTTACTCATTACAAAATCAGCCCCTAGTAGTGAATCTCTTGCTGCTCTTATTAAGGGTAGACTAATATAAGTATGAACACTGCCATGCTGGGACTCAGATGCACCGTTCTGAAAAAACACACAAGACCTGTTTTAATCTCTGCTGTTCTACTGTCATTTAGTTCATTTAATCAAATAGCACAAGTCTGGATACATAACACTACTTACAGCTAATATACTTGGCAAAATGCTGCTACAGCCTGTTCAAAATGTTTTAAGCAGTTAAGCACACAAAGGGTATATAAAAGGGCATATACTTAAATGGGTACATAAATTAGATTTAAGAACATGTAGCTCTACAGATTCTGGAATGCTTGTTAAACTGCTTCTCTCTCTGTTAATTAAAAGGTTCCACTGCCAGTTGTGTCCCCATTTTATTTAAGTGCTTTAGTGATTGGAACTTCTCCATGAACAAATAAATATAAGCAATGTTCAGGTATAAAAATATGTGTGCATATATATTGTATATGTATATTTAAAAAATGTATCTTTTGGTAAGATAATTGTTTGCTTAGTAATCTATGATGAAATACTAATGTATTGGAATGTAATTGTATCTGAAATGTTTTTGCTTATAAAATGCTTTTTTTTATACAGTCTCCACAGTATAGTCTGATGCAGGATTATATATAGATAGAGATATAAAGCTCCATGCGTTCTTACTAAGGATTTTGTTTCAGGCATTTTAGAACTGCAGTGTGTTTTAAACTTTTTTGAAGTCTACATAATTTGTATATCAGAATTGTAAGTAATTTTATTTTTCTTGTTTTCCTTCAGAATATAGAAAAGTAGAAGTAGGATATTACTCACAATAACAAGGTACTGTGTTATACACAAACACTGCAGGCTCCAGTGCTCATCTTTCCAGGTACGTTCATGAACATATGATAGCCGTAGGTCTGGTTTATGTTCAGCAGAACACACTAAAACATCCAGTGTTTTATGAATATGTGTGATTTGTGTTGCATATTCAAAAGAACAGGAAAACGTTCAGTCGCTGAGCAAAGGCTTATGGTGCATTGTGTTTTATAAGTGATGAAAAAGGGTGATCCAAAAATGGCATTTATTGTAACATAGTGGTGACATTAATGAATACTAGATTTCTAATCTTTTTGTGTGTGTGCGTGTGTGGTCTGTTGCTGGGTCTCTTTCCCCAGTTGTCTCAGATGGAAGATAGAGATACAGGCTTGTGGGAAGGAAGATAGAGATACAGGCTTGTGGGAAGTCAGTGAAGATACCCAGAACAGTATACCATGGATATATAGTAAAGTATTAGATATAAACACGCTGTATACTTAGGTCTGTCCTTGTCATTAAGTTTCAGCAGTAGTACTACAGACCAGCCTATGTAAACACAGTGATCCTGATGAAATGATGTCTGCTTTATTGTTAGGGGATTTTTTAATACTTTTGGGATCGATTAAAACAAACAAACAAAAAAACATGTCTAATAATATCTTCCAGCACTCATAGAGTACATGTTTATACCTTACCATTGTGGGGAATGTAGTTTCAGTGATTACAACATTGTTTGCAATTCAAGAACTAAATTAAGGAAACTTCTACCAAAATCTGTGCAATATGATCTGAACAGCACAGTGGCCTCTCCTCAGACCTAAGATAAGATGCTTTACATGGTTACTTTAAATACAGTGACAGAGATTATCTGGACGTTCTTCATTTTCCTGGTGATATTCACCTTCCACATTTAAAATCTTAAAACTAGGGATTTTGACATTTCCAGACTAGTTCTTTGGCCAAGTAAATATTTTCTTGCCTAGCTCTTCAAAAAGCCAAAATTGACAGGATTTTTCATTAGAAGAATTACCATCTGATTTTCTTTATCTCAAGATTTCTTCATAAAACCAACAGACAGATTAATTTAAGGCAACAGAAAAATTTCATTCTTTCATTGCAAGAAAAATGTTACAATTTTTTCTAGATGAAAATAATGTCCATTTCTGGACTGATATATTCAGACATGGAAATAGAAGTGAAATTTCTGGGAGTTAGACATACATAACCAAGGGCAAAGATTGGTTCACCATATTTCCAGATAGAATTTAAAAAAATAACTCGGGGATTTTCCATCTGCTTGCTATTACTGAGCACAGAACCCTCTGTCCCTCTAAGCTTAGGTCTGTCAGCTATATTTGCTTATTATTTAATGGTAGTCTGAAAGGCTCAGTTACCTTAATACCAACTGAGGTATAAATGTCTGTATAGGTAAGTGGAAGATAAAAGACAGCCTCTGTTTTGCTGATTTAGTCCTCAAATACTCAGAATGTTATCACACATGCCAAGTCAAATATTATAGCATGAAGAAAAGTAAACAAAATTTCCTTTAAAAAATCAGAAATTTTAAAAAGGCAACTTCCACATATGTGCGTTTCATAAAATACCTCAAAATTGACAAAAAAACATATTTAAAACAATTTTTCTCCTTTTTTCAGTGCCTGTCAACAGTCTCCTGTTGCATCCCAAGCCCTGTTCTCTTACTTTAAGCAGAGTCTAGCCCTATTCCCAACCACTGAGGTGACATCTGGAGTGTGGGTATGTGGGGGCATAAAAGTGGCAGAAGATTGAAATTAAGGGCCTCTTAGGGGAAGAGAAAGAAAAAGTTTGATGATGTAGCTGTGGGAGTAATTTTAACAGGACAAGGAATCAGTAGGAGAAAACAAAGAAATAATTTTACAGAGGCATTTTGCTCTCATGCTGCTTTCTCAAATTTCCTAAGTCATAACTTTCATAAGATGGAGTGGGGAGATCTTTTTTTGTAAGAATTAGTTATTTAGGAAACTGTTGAGTCCGCTGAATGAAAATGTGCTAGGCAGACTGCATGACATTGCTGTTTCAAATGGCTCTGAAAGTGCACTTTATTTATTATTTTTTCCTTTTTTTCCCATGTTCTCTTTTCCTTTTTCACTGACTTTGATGTAAGAAGTTTTGATCAACTTCTCAATTCTTGTTACAACTAAATCCCCGTGATAGATTGTACCAAAAAAAAAAAAAAAAAAATCGATATCATCACAATTCCAACATGGGAATCATAAAATAACCCCTCCACAACTCAAGATTTATTTATGAGAATTTTGTAATTTTCTGGGACCTGAGATTCCTTTTACATGTAGTTTGCTCTGGTTTATACATTTCTTGACAATCAGTGTTGAGAAGTTTGTATGTAAACTATTAGCATAATTACTTTCTCTATTCTTGTTAAAATAGCACTTTTTAATAATGTAGTATGTGAAATAGGCTTTTAATAATAACTTGAAGATAAATTAATAATAATTGGAAGAGAAATTTATGAAAATTTGGCCTGTCAAGAAGTATTGTCAATCTCTGATTGACTTGTGTCACATTTTTTTAGCTACATGGTCTTTGAAGGGCTCCCTAGGGGTCTCTAAGTCATGTTAGATTTTGATTTTAGTTTATCCTCACAGAAAATCATATATGCTAAATATTTTTAGTATTAAGTTAGTGAAGTATTAGTATACAAGCCTGCAGATAATGTTAAGGTGTACTTTAGGAGCTAGGTATATATATTTAGTAGCAGAAAGATGAGCAATTTAACCAGTTCTTAGAGACAAAATAGGATATTCTTAGAACAGTGGAAAAATGAACAAAAGCAGTATCCACTATCATTATTTTAATGACAAATGTGAATTAACTTCAATAGATCATGGTGTCTCCTTCCAAATACCCTGGTCCCATTTAGTTATTTTCAAAAATTTGCAGATTCACAGGAAACTAACTCCTGAGCTGAAGGTAACTGACCATATATCCCACCTGACTTCTCTGTGTTCACATCTGCAGTTCACTGCTTGGTTTTGTGTTTTTGCATTCTTAGGGATTCTAACTCAGGAAGATGCAAATGGGTCACGAGCAAGTGCTACAGTCTTCAAGTTCAGAGGGGAAAAAAAAACCAAACACTTTTTTTTTTTTTTTTCTCTCTTCTTCATAAAAGTATATGTAGTAGGTTTGTAGCAAACTCCCAGAGGTATACATTTATAAGTATGTACCCACAGGACTCGAGGACTAATCTAGGTAAACACCTGAGTCTTTCCCATGCTTTGTAAGTGTCAAAAATCTCTTTAGTGTTCTTCTCCCTTCATTTAACTCCTGATTTGTTTCTGCCTTCGACCACTTTTACATCTGTTTCTCCATCTGCCAGAGCTCTTATAGCACCAAAAGCCTAGATGTCTAACTTTAAATGCCACAGAGAGATCTGAAAAAAATGGAAGCGAATCAGAACTTGGGTGCGAGCTGCTGCTGCAGGTCAGCAAATATGTTTCTTTCTGATTTTACTAAATGCCACATGCTGTGTATTAACTCACCAGCGCTGGCCTCAGGTCTCACCTTGGCCAGACTTCATTTTAGCTTGTTTCCAGCTGTGATAGCAATTGTCTGTCTATCAGAAGACTATTGCCTACCTTGTTTTAGCTTCTCTCTGTGCGTACCAGATGTGTTAAAGGTCTTGCAAACCTGCACAATCCCTGCATAACAAGCAAAAGACCTTTTCCAATACCCGGGGCTGTGGAAGGCTGTTGTGTGTCCCTAACAGCAAAGGAGTGAAGATCATCAAGCTGTAGCTGCGATCCAATGGGGAAAAAAGTACAAGTGAGCAGACTGCCTTAAGAAAATATGAAATAATAGCGCTGGGCAGATCAAATGCCAAAGAGAAATAAAACTGCACCACAAATGTCATGCTTCTCCCAGCAAAGCCCCCAGAATGCTAAAAAATTTCTTGGGCACCATGGACCCCAAGGATGAACATGACACTGGAGAAAGGGAGGAGATACTAGAAAGTGTCTATGTTACTAAATAATTTTTCACATAATGGGATTATTTCTATATTAATTTGGATTTCCCATAATCCTTGATACACTGTGCATTTTGCTGTGGAGGATCACAAAGTACAGAACCAGCCACCAGCTTTCCAGATCCACAGAGCTGGCCAAAGTTCAAAGGAGTGTAGAGGAAGAAAACCCAAATGAACAGACTAAGACTTTATGGGATGACTGGAATAGTTCCAGGGAACTATAAAATCCCTGAAATCAGGCAAAAAGAAAGAAAGAAAAAAAAAATCCTCATTTTCTTTTGGTTAAAACTTTGAACTATCTAGCTTTACTAAAATTGTTGTGAAAAATTATGGGATTTATTAGCCGTGCAATACTTTCTAACAAAGCCATTTTCCAGCAAGACTGCTTTTCTTGTGGAAAGCAGAAGGTAGGCAGGTCAGACTCAGGGGCATCATGGCAGGAGCTAAATCAGAAAGAGCTTGCAGTCTTTAATGTGAGTAACTGGACTATAGGGTGATTCCAGTCCCAAATAGAGGGCACATAAAACAACTAGTGTATCATGACTAATAATGTTACCAACAGGTGATGAGTGCTATGTTTTTAAAATAACAAAGGAAATTGCTTAAAAGTGGTTAAAATAGACTTTGAGTTTACCTATGTTTCTCACTGATTGCAGGTTTGTTTACTTAATTTAAATATAGATTTAACTCCCTAAGGTAGCTGTTCATTTTGGGGAAAGCTGAACTTGTCTAAACACCTGTATTTATGGTGAGAGGAGAGGTGGAAGACAACTGATGCATCTGGATTATTTTCCTGAGGCCAGTATAGATACCAATAGTGTAAACTAGAAAATTCATATCATCTGGGAAATACTATCTAAACATTATCTAAAAACTGTTAGACTGGGAAATCATTAACAATGGTATTGCAGATTTAATGTGAATTATGAACCTCTGTAGCGTTTCCTTCAGTTCTTACCATTATGACTATCAAAGCACTATGAAACTATTTCATTTCAAAGCAACTATGCATATCTCTATTTGTTTTAATATTAAGCAATATCTACAGTTTAGCTTGGGAAATGTAATCCCAGCTCATACACAATCCCAGGGTTTGCATCAATGGGTTATGTCTGTTTCAATACATGGTCCTCATCAGATGTTTTCTTTCCTTTCCGAGGATCCAGCCCACACTGATTTTATCCAGCGCTCTCAGCCTGCTCAGCCAGCAGCATGATGTAGAGACGGGCACAGGGGATATGTCCCTCTCCAGCTCTGGCTCCTGCCAGCTTCCCTGCAACCCATCAGCCTAAAGGCATAACCACGTCTCCCTGCTTTATTCCTGTCTGCACACAGATAACAGGCTCTGGATCACAGGGCTTTTAACAACTAAGGGTCAGTAAATTTTATACAGTACATGGCATGGCAGTAACAGGGATACTGCGTGTGTATATCTTTTCTAAGGGCTGCCTATACAAAGCCCTTTGGCGATTAACAACCACTGTAATGTCCCCTGTCAGGAATTGTACCACTTTGACATTGAGCACTTTGGCCTTCAAACAATTCTGCACAAAAAGGTTCAGAACAGAGTTAGCTCTTTCAAAGAGTGAATCATTTTTCTGTTTTGTTTTGTTTTGTTCTGGAGAAGAATTAGAGTGTCTCTTTCTTCCTTTCTTAATGCCTTCCATTCCCTAAAGGAGATTGTGCAGCCATTTAAGCACTAGTTTATCAGGGCAGAGATGTAATGAGAAGCATTATGTTCCAGGGAGACCATCAGTGTCACTCTGCGTGGATTCCTCAGAGGAAGATCCAACATAAGGAGAACAACATCAGTTGCTGAACACCGTTTTGTTTTGCCCCCTCTCCCCCTGCCCCCCCAAAGCTGTGTTTTTGTTTCTCTTCATATATCCATAGTGGGGTGTTATATATATATATAAGCTAGGCTAATGAAAACTTTTAAGTGGCTCAGAAATGAAAAAAAAAAAAAAATCAAGGTTAGGAAAAAGATTATTAACTTCCTGTATTTCCCTACAGCCAAAATAAAATAACCAGCAAACCCTGTAAGCAACTTACCCTTGAGGGAGGAAGGACAAAAAGCTTTGTCCTTTGAGAAGTATATTCATGACACAACAATAAAAGTCATGCCAGGCTTCAATATTGTATAAAGACACCAGGAAATCTCATCTTGGTCTTCTGCTCCTCTAGTCAGATACACATAATACTGCTGAGTAAAGGACATTCATGATTTGCACCTTCAAGTTTTATTTTCATCTAACATAAGCATTGTTTTCTCTGAGAACTTTAAAATTCCTGTTTAAAACACTATATTCAGTTTAATGTCTCCCAGCAACATAGTTGGAGAGATGTATATCCCTGAAAATATATATTCCTGAAATTTACACCCAAGCATTCTGTGAATTTTAATGTAGCATTTTAGAAAGTAGATTTCTGTAGCTGAAAAAAAAAAATAAAAACCCCAACTTTCTAAAGTGGTTGAATAGTCCATGAATAAAAACCCTTCTGTGGATTGCAGTTTGCAATCTGCAGTTCAAAGAGTTAGTTAATCTCTTCCTCTATTTCTTCAAAGAACAAGTGTAACTTAGGTAGGTTGGAACATGGCAGATAGTTCATGTGCATGCAAAAATAAAATTGTAGGTCAGTATTTTTCTAATCTCAGATTTGGAATGGATGACCAGTAATAGACAGATGTCAGAAAAGATGAGATGATTAATATTTTTTCATTAAAAGCAAATAAAACCTAGTTCAAAATGAGATCTAGGAAGCTATCATGGCAGCTATTTGCCCAGAAATGCAGCTTGAAGGCAAAGATTTGTATATACCAGGAATTTCTGTGCTGTCAAATAAGCATGCCACTTTGTGTAATCCAAGAGGCTGTTTTTCATTTACATCTCTTGGAATATTAGTTCCCAGGATGTGAAGTGTGTCTCCTAAGAATATATGATAAATTCCTGTTGTTTACTGTTAATTTTTATCATAATTTATCATATGTTAAATATAAAATGAAAAATATTTATATGATTTATAAATTAAATTTTAATTTAATTCTATACTTAAATGAAAGCAAAGACTTAAGTTGTTTGGACTCAGCTTAATGATTAAAACTTATGTGCCGCCTGACAAAAAGTGGGAACAGTTCCTCTAGATTCCCTTTGTTGAGCTGGGCTCTCTCTTAAGATTAAACATCTCATTTCATAAACTTGGAAAATGCAAATGCATCCATGGTTTTGCAACAGTTTTGCACTTAAGGCTTTTGTGTCTTACTAATGATTTTTAAGAATAAGAGAAAAATTTTTAAAAAAAGTTCAGATAATCAGGAGATGTTGGGAAGCTGGTATCCATAAGCATGTCTGGAATTTATGGGTGCTTGTCATGGGAACACTGGTAAATCAATATAATGCTGCTATACAACCGTCTTTTTGTTATGCTGCTTTAGGAAAATAGCACAAGAATTTGTTTTAAATTCTTCAAGAACTTATTTAAGCATAGGTGATTGTGAGGTGCTGCTCGTAAAGAATTTATGGTATTTAAGCTGCCCCTCAGCCAGTCTGCTAATCTAAGATTTTTCTGTTCTTTATAAGCTGAGATGCTTATTCCCCAAATCACTGTTTCTTCAGATTCATTGTCAATATCTGTAAATAATGCAAAAGCTACTTGCAAAATTCAAATTCCATCACATCACCATTTTGCTTGTGGAATTACTTTCTCTGAAACACATTTTCCTTTACAACCGGAACAGGTCTCCAGATTTATGAGGCAACAAGTGATGAGGCAACAGGCTTTTATTCATTCTTTCCCAATTTCATAGTTGATACCAAACACTCATCTTCAAAAATAAAATTAAGAAATTATAGTATTTCATGCTGTTCATTTGCTTTTAACAAAATGAGGCTGACATGTGTTGGCTGTTGTTAGCATCACATTATGCCCATGACAGGGTAAGGGAATGACTTTGCATGTCAGAGTTAGTGATGCATTCAACTTACATATACGCTGTTAGTTGTCAGAGCACTAGTAGAACAGTAATGGCAATTTTCCAGTATGAAATGCAGTTGTTTTAAAGGATTTAATCTGCTCAGTCAGTTTTGCATAAATTCACAGAGAAAACTCTGCTTTTGTTTATTAGTCTACCCAAAGTGATTTACCAAAAAGGTATGTCTGTATGTAATTCTGTAAGCAGCTCATAATACAGCGAGGGTTTTGTGACATACACAAATTTGCTGGGTTTTTTTGAACATCTGTGTAGAATAAATAATGAATGAAACATCCTTTGCTAAAATGTAATGCAGGTAAGTCATCTGAGTACAAAAATTAAATATGAACCAGATGCTTTTAGGTTTTAAAATGCTGCCAGGATGACACCACGATAGTACAAGGACACTGTTAGGACAGCTGTTCTACGTGCTGGGTCTCAGCTGCAAATGTGATGTACCTTTCTGAAAGCAATTCAGAATTGCCATAAATCCTTTGCTAATAAGTTTCTCTAAGGCTTCAAAGGGACTCTGGCAATGATTAGATTTCAGATATAACAAGATTTACTTACTGACAAAGTCTAATACACAACATATATGAGAAGTGCAATTCATAGTGAATGGTCATTCTTAAAAACATTGCATTTGTCATTACCTTGGTCACCAGGCTATTGCATTACTTCTGTGTCATTTATTTTTAGTAGAAAGAGTACTGTAATAATTATGTCTGTTGATGGAAGATGAGGCCACACAGAACATGAGCAGGGAGAAAAAAAAAGGACAAAAATTTTTTCTCTTTTGTGACAAGATTTTTATAACACTGAGCAAGTTGCATGTGTGTCCTACTTTAAGCACTTCTGGTACTGTTTAAATATCTTATTGAATGGGACCCATATCAGATCTAAAATTTTAAAGCTGATTGATTAAAGCTAATACAAAAGAGTACAAAAGCCTCTCATATCCCTGCTTGCCTTTTTTAATTTTTCTTATTTTTTTTTTATTTCACAAATGGTACAAAAAAGCTGAATCGGTGTGTTTGTAATTTTAGCTTAAATATTTGTCTGTGGAATCTTTTCTTTTTTCTTCTAAATTATTCCATTTGGGGAGCTTTTGGATGTCAATCATTAAAAAAAAAAAAAAAAAAAAAAAAAAAACACCAAAAAAAAAACAGCCAAAAAACACCAGCCCTTAATCACCTGAAAAAAAAAATCCTGAGCCTCTCAAAGGACAAACTTTA
>JANHGN010010578.1:0-15635 GCA_024605025.1 Megaceryle maxima | reverse complement strand
TGCAGGGGAGGTTGGCCGGGGCTCTGAGCACCCTGCTCTGGTTGCAGATGGCCCTGCTCCCTGCAGGGGGTTGGATTAGGTGACCTTAAAAGGTCACTTCCCACCCAAACCAGACTGATTCTATGATTCTTTGCTCCCTCTGGTTGCGGGAGGGGACTGTGAGCAAGGTCCCAAGTCCAGGAGTGCAGGCACCTCGTAAAGGCGTTAAGCTCAATGAAGCTTTTGAAGCTCCAGCCCTTGGCATGTTCCAGAGGCCCTGGGCTGGAGGCATACACCTGAAGTTGGGAGGTGGCTGCTGCCCCGTGTGTGCAAACCCAATGGCCTGATTTCCAGGGAGATGGTGGCCCTGGCGTTGTGGCCCCAGGATGAAGGACACACATTTTTGGTTGGTGTGTCTTTGCAGGTGGACAACCACCAGTGGTGCTTCTGCTGCCAGTACCGTTCCTCGTAGGCTTCTTCGCCGTCCAAGGAATGCCTCTGATGCTGGGACGCTGCAGGAGAGAGCTCTGATCTTCCTCAGACAGCTGCGTTCCCCTTATAAAACAGAATATTGTGTGAACAATAAATGTGAAGCTTATTTACAGTCTCCAACGCTGGCAGGCTGAAAAGGGGAAGCGACAGGCAGCTCCCTCCCCGAGAATGGTGGGGGATTAATCAGTAGCAATAAAACTTCAGTCAGTCTGTTCCCCTGGATCAAAGGGGCTTCAGCCCAGCACTGGCCAGTCAAACCAGTCGGGGAACAAGGATGTTCCGGGTGCCTGTTCCAGGCCCATTGGGATGGAGACTGAGAGGTGGATGAAGCCTTGCTGTGGTGCAGCTCCTGGGCAGTTATGAAAGGGGGAAGGCTGTGAATGAATAAATCAATCCTTTTCCAAGCTATTTGGCTTGTATAAACTTAATAAAGGCTGCACAGATGTGTTGGGTTTTTTTTGCAGGGGTAATAGAGGGCAGATGAGGTTGGTCTTTGCAAAGACAGGAGGAGGCGAAATGGCATCTCTGAAGTGCAAAGATGAAGCAGTTCCTCCTGCTGGTCAGGGAGCAGGAGGAGGTAGCTTGGGTCTGGAACCCATGGACCCAGAAATTCTTGGGGAGGAAGCATCTTAACCTAGGCAGGGGGAAAAATTCTGCGTGAAATCGGGTGGGAAACCTTTGGTGGGAGCACCACGTTTCTCAGAGCGTCAGTAAAACCAGAAAGCAGCACAGGCTGCTTTTGGGGGTCCTGCGGGTATTTTGTGCTGCTCTAGCAGGACCCTGGTGGCAAAGCTGTGGTGGGCAGACTGGGCGGGGGCTGTGGGGTGGCAGGAGGCACCCAAGGACCTTTCTCAGAGACACGAGGGCGAAGTTGTTGCATAACGGAGACAGCAAAGTGGAAGGGGCTGCTCTGGTGAAGAGGAATTTGTGGGTGCTGAGGTGTGGGAAGGGTGGGGTGAGACCTGGGACCGGGAGACATTCGCAGGGACAGATGGAGGATGCTTGCAACATCTTCCCACTCTTTGCCTGTCTGCGTCTGGCACTATCTGCCCTTTGTTGTTAAAACAGCGTAATTCATCTTGGCACTGAAATTCACACCCACACATCTCCAGGGGAGAGCACGGCCCTGACCTCTACTTCCCGTGGCCTTCATCGTGTGGGTTGTTTCTGTACCTCAAAGAATGACTGGAGCAAGGTACTCCCTCGGTGTCCTGCACGGCCACGCTATGCACCTCATTAACCCTTTTCCCGTGTGACTGAGAACTGAGATATAAATAAAGCCCTGAAGAGAAGACACCGGGATAAATTAGTGGAACATCTCTATGGTCCACTGCCTGGGAAAGGCGCGGGGGGAACGGACCCACGGTGCCAGCTTTGGGGCCGGGAAGCTCTCTGGTACTGTGCCACCCACGACGAAGGCAGGGTTGGGACAACCAGTGTCTCTTCTCAGACACATGGGTATTCCAGAAGCGGCTTCGCTTGGTCCCAGGCGTGTTTGAGTCCTTCCTTAGGGTGTTTTATCGTCTTCGTGCTGTTCTGTGGTTAAACCCAAGCTATGTTGACTGGAGAGTGGCCCTTTTCCAGCCTTGGGGATGGAGATGCGGCGGGTCTCTCTACTGTGTTCCTTCCTGCGTTTGGCAATAAAAAACGGAGATGATGGGAGGAAACAATACAGAGCAGCATTTCACATCAGTGAGACACGCAAAGTATTTTTGGCAGCGTGGTGTGGGAATTTGGCACGGCGTGTTGCTCGTGAGCTCTAGACTCCCTTGTCTACAGCAACAAGTGGCACCTACATCTATTATGTCTGGAGCGTTCGCAGGTCCTAAAAAAGGAGGGTCTCATAAGAAACTGATGAAGGAACTAATGGTGCTCTAAGATGTTTTCTTTAAGGAAGAGTCCTTCTGAGTCCCTAAAAATGGTTAACTCCGGGAGATGTGGATGTTGTCCATGGTTTTGTTGGCATAGCACTAGTTTCTTGTGCTTCCTGGAAAGACGTGGCTATTTCACACCCAAAAGGGGCTACAGCAAACCATGTGCTCTCCCAGTTTGTTGAAGTGTCTGAGGAGACAGCCCTTGCTGTGGCTATTGCTGCGCTGGGAGATGGCTTCTCGTCAGCGTGGAGCAGCTTCTTGCAGCGTCCCCCGGGGACTGCGATTTCAAGTGAAAACATCAGCCAAGAGGAGCCAGAGCTCGGTCCTTGCACCAGAACTGCAAGGTCCATAAATTAACATCTCTATTGTTTTCTCCTTGATTTTGGAACTCAAACCGAAGCGTTTGGGCCCTGCTCCTTTCCTCACCCAGAGGAGCGATAAAGAAGGGATTACTCCCGCCAAAAACATCAGGCCTTGATGGTTCTTATTTAATGCAGGAAAAGGGAATAAACCCAATATCCAGTTCCCTGTCTCTAATTCAAGATACACCTTTGAATCTGAAAGCTCGGGAATCTCTGGCAGGGTTTTTTTTTTTTTTTTTTTTTCCTTAGAAAAACAAACAAAAAAATGTTGTTTTCTGGCCAAAAAGCCCAAGCTGTTCACTTCTTCCCTCTCTCTGTTTTTCCCTTTCCTTTTTTTTTTGTTCGAGGGCTGTTTCTGAGCAGCTAGGCGAGGAGGACACGCTGTATAAACATGGTACCAGCAGGGTGTTTGGAATGCTCCTCGCTCCAGACCTCCTCCCCATGGAGGAGGAGGAGGCTGGTGGGGTGGGGGAGTCTGGGTCATGGAGCAGAGGGCAGGGAGAAGACAGCTTCTCTTTTCTGCTTGCGTGTCCAAATCTTCCCAGCTGAGGAGAGGAACTGGTGTATGCTGGTCCTTTTATTTAGTGTTCTCTTCTCTGCTTCCCCTTTCATCCCCATGTGTCAAACAGCTTGGAGGCTTTATTTCAGGGGGCCAAGGAATTTGAACTACAGGCCCAAATACCTCAAGCATCTTTTGATATACAGAGTCTTGAAGCAAAGTTCAGCGGTGCCTAGAGCCAGCACTCTGGCAGCTGGTAGCTCAGAAGGAGAGCCTGGGGCATCAGATGGTCCTCAAGAATTTCTAGATAGAAAAGTAAGTTAAAAAAGACTGGGGAGTCTGACTTGGCACCATTTCAGTCCAAACTGACCCAGAGCTGCTTTCCTTCTGAAAGGTGCTTGGCTGGGAGAAGCTTTCTAGGGAGATGTGAGATGCCAAGAGGGAGTACCTGCAGATGGCCCTGCTCTGGAGAGTGACTGTGCCAAAGGGCGAGGCCATCTCTGGAGCTTGGCTTGTGAGCTGTGTCTCCCTGGCTGCCCCTGCCATAAATCCATAGCCAGAGCTGTGGGAGCCCCGTAGCATCCTTCCACCTGGAGCTTTTCACTGCTTCCTGCAGAATCGGGACATCACTCTGCAAGGGGTCTCAGAATCATGGACTGGTTTGGGTGGGGAGGGACCTTTCCAGGTCATCTCATCCAACCCCCCTGCAGGGAGCAGGGACACCTGCAAGCAGAACAAGGTGCTCAGAGCCTTGGCCAAAGTCCCCTGGGATGGTGCCAGGGATGGGGCATCTTGCTAAAAGGTCTGTCCCCATCTTTCTGATGTTCCCCCCTCTAGGTACTGAATGTCCTTTACTGGTGGGGAGATGGAGGCACAGGAAACAGTGGGACTTGTCACTGGCAGAGGATGCAGAAGCAGGAGTCTGGCTTCCCAGCCATCCCTTTCACCTTCAGGGGGTTATGGTTCTGTCCTGACAGTTTGGCCGTTCCTGGGATAGCTCATCCCAGCCGTGAAGCAAAGCATGACTGTGCCACTCTATTTCAGATGCTTTCGTTTCTGGTTCGATGAAGGAGCAGTGACATCAGGCCTTGCTGTGGACTCACTTCAGCAGGCAGGTTACTGTTGATGGCTAAAGATGGAGTAGAGCATGCTGGGAAATGCAGTCTCCACGGGTCGTGCCTCGGTGCTGCCTGGGACCGAGGCTACATTGTGCTTATTCCAAACAAATTTAGATCCTCCCTTGGCTTCCCAGTAAGTGGCTTCTCACAGGGAGCAATGGTCCCAATGAGAGCCCATTGAAGTCAATGGGAGTCTTTCTGTTGACGTCAATAAGTTTGGAGCTGGTCCCATGCATGCGGCCCTCCTGCTGAAGAGAAATGAGCAGCAAATCTTCAATGTCTGCATGAGGTATTCTGTTGCATCATTCATTGTCTATAACCACAATTCAGCTGTTTTTATATTGCTAAACTGGCAACTGGAAGCGTTTAAAAGGGAGGGAGGAGAAAGGTTTGACCATGCCCTCTCTGCCCGGAGACTGTCAACGTGACACAACCTGATCACAGGGAGGCCTTCTGGTCAGGGCCTTCAGCAGAGCTGAGCTCCTCTGTTTCAGAAGACCTTCCCTTTGCCCCAGGGTTCAGCGCTGGTAGCGCATCTGGGGCGAAGTGGGTTAGAGTGCCCATCCAGTCCTTCCCCCCTCAGGGCAGTGGGGGCTGAGAGGGGGCTGTGGGATGCAGCTATGGCAGCTCTCGTGGTTCTCTCCCAGAGTGAGTCACTGCAGAGTCACTACAAACCCACAGTGGTCCTTGTGCCAGTGTTTGGTATCTTCCAAGAGCTGGGGGACCGGCAGCCTCTTGGCTGTGCTGTACCAGGCGGTGCCAGCCCTGCCTGAGTTAACGAGCTCTTGAGCACCAGCCTTTGAAGAAGGCAAGATGCTGCCCCTCGGCTGAGCAGTGAAGCTGGTCTGTGAGCGTGGCCATGACTCCACCATCCTGCCGAGCTAAAAACCTGCTGAGACCCCAGGGCTGCTGCCTTCTGCAGGGATCCCTTCCCTTCCCAGCCCTGCCTCGCTCCGCGGGTGCCTTCGCCGTGCTCTCCGGTGCCATCCTCCTCGCCCGCTGGTGTCTGGCTTCTGCTGCGCAGCAGGGAAATCCTTCCAAAGCCAACGGAGCACAAAGGCTTCCGGGAAGGGCCTTGTTGCCGGCCAAGGGCAAGCCCTCTGCAAAGCGGGGGGTGTTGGCTGCAGGTGGTCAGGAGCTGGTCCAGCTCCGGTGACCGTGAGAGTCAGTGGGGTGCTAAAAATGTGCAGAGAGTCCTCTTGGCACAGCCCCGCTGAACAATCACACGGGGTGGGGGGGTGTGGTTGCTGTTGCTGTTCTCGTTGCGGGGATGTGGTGCCTCTCCCCTTGAGATGACTGATGATTGAATAGGTGACTGTCCCGTCGAACCACTGGCCATGGCCATGAAAAGGCAGAGGCCAACTGATCCAGCCCTACCACGCCAAGGGCTGCCCAGTAATCCTTTAGCACACTCCCACCGCTCTCCACTCCCAACACTCGCTTCTCTTCCTTGAACCAAGTGCTACCTTGTGGCCATCGGTGGATTTTAAGTTGCCACCCCCCAGCCCCATCACCTGCGAGGCAAACCCAGCGGGGGACAAACGCGCTCGGGTGGCAGGGGAGGCAAATACAGAAGCTCCTGTAAGAACCCTACATGGTGTCTTTTAAATCTATATGCATATGTTATCTGTAGAGACACGTGTGCAGCTGTGTGTGTGCAGGCAGTGTGTACATACCCGCGTGTGTGCACAGACGAAGGGAGGGGGTGCTTTGTACAAAAGGCAAAGGTGTAGAATTTGAGGGTTGCCATGGATACAGGTCAGATGCCTTTGTTCTCGCGTTGTGGTGGAGCTTAGGGAGATGAGAGATGCGCCGGCTTCAGAAACGACGAGGGAAGAATGGTTTTTAATAATTTTTTATTTATTTTTTTTTAATACATGAAGAAAAATATCCATACTTTTTTATCAGAGCTTGAAATAAAAGGCAGTAAATGAAGGCAATCTACAGAGGCGTATGGGATTGAACTCGCCGAGGGGCTGGGAAACGACTCACTTGAGTGGCATCAAGGCAAATCTCATCGTGGTATCACCATGGTCACAGACAGCCCCTCTGTGGAGCCACAAAGCCACTTGTCTGTGGTACCTCTGCCCCGACACGGAGCCCCGATGGCTTCACGCGCTGCCTGCGTGTTCGAGCGTGCACATGCGTGCGTGTGAGTGCACGTGTGTGCTGCTGCCTTTGTTTGTCCCCTCTAACGTCTCCTCGCCGGCTGTCTATAGCCCCAGCCTGTTTGATTTGGTGCTGAGGGGGAGGCTTCAAACCAGGGTCCATATGGGGCCCGTCACTTGCGACTGGATTCGTTTTAAAGTCCTTGTTAAGTCCAACAAAAAGCCAAAGATTAGAGACGATTTGTTGGCTTTTATCCAGATACTGATCCTTGAAAGGCTGCCTTAGACCACCGGCCGACTCTCTCATTCCCCTTTTTCTTCTTGCTCTTCTTCTTCCTTTCCAATTGCTCCTGGGTTTGGGTGCATTATCATAAATCTGAAGCCAGGTAATCAGAACTGTGCATGTTTTTCTCTCCCTCATCTCTTTCCGGTACCAATCGCATCGTGTCCCTTCGTTGGTTCATAAAAGTCCATTTCAGTATCTCGACGGCCAGCGCCAAGGCCTTGGCGAGGCTGCAGCCCGTTGGGATGGTGCTGTCGAACGTTGGCCGGCAGATCCGCTACCAGCAGCCAAAGAGCCGTGTCAGAAAGAAAAGCAACATGGTCCTTGGCTGCTACCTGGGAACGCTCTTTCCTGTTCTCCACAGCCAGGGCGACAGCTTCCCCTTCCCTTGGCCCTGAAGCTCATTGTTCAGGCCTTGTCCCCATCGTGGCCAGGGTGCCACAGCGGATGGGGACGTCTCTGTGAGTGAAGGGCCTGGCATCGAGCGCTGGCCTTCACCTGGAGGATGGGTGTCTCTGCCTCAGACCTCACCATCTGTCGTCAGAGGTAGTGATGCTGAGGTCACGCCGAGGTGGCCAGTCCCAGGACAACAGGAGCTTTCATGGTCAGTTCCTGTTGTCTGCTGTGGTCCAGCTGCACTCCACTGCTGGAGATCTCTCTTCCAACACGAGCTCCTCCCTGCTTTTCACATCACAGCACCGAGCTGGTCTCTTTGAGAGCAGAGAGCTCTCGACAGTCTGGTTTGCGAGTGAAGCAGCAGAGTGCCAGACAACGAGACCAGAGCTCCGTTAAGAAGTGCCTGTAATTAGTCAAGCAAGGAGAGGAGAGAGGGAAGGGGTGCGAGGAAGGGGAGGGTTTTAAAAGATGTGTAGGGCTGGCACTTGGGGACGTGGTTTAGAGGTGCCCTGGCAGTGCTGGGGGAACGGTTGGACTCCATGAGCCGAAAGGTCTTTTCCAATGTAAACGATTCCATGATTGGAGATGGGTGACACTTTGTGCCAAAACCACAGTACTGAGCAGAAGGGGAGTTGGGGTCACATAAGTTCACCAGCCCAAACCTCAGCTTTCATGGTGAGGACGCTCAAGCAGACGCTCCTGCTCTGTTCCCAAGTAGTGCCCCGTTTGGAAGACCCTCTGTAGAGCCTGTATCATCCTCTCTAGTCAGTGCATCTCGTGAGGTGACAAGCGTGGAGCCTTCATTTAAAATATAAGCAGCCACATATAAAATATTACCTACCACGTAATATTCGTGCAGGTGAAATCGGACGGGAGGCCGATGTATTTTCGGTATGCGCCGTGCGGTGCAATGCACACGACGACCGGGCAGCGGGTAGATGTGAAATGTGTGAGATGCATCTGGAGCAGGAACAGCTTGCAAAGCCATTCAGGAAAAATACTTAGAGGGGTGAGGGGTGGGAATGGGCTTGTTCTGTCTTTGTTGTTGTGAATGCTTTAATTCCAGGCTTTCTGTCCTGGGAGTACAGGCTGGTGACCCCCTACGGGCAGCATCAGCAGGAGCCAGCCCAGCCCGTTCTGTGCAGCGCTGTCGTCTCGTGACTCCAGCGGCTGTTTAATGAGGAGAGGGGTATTGAAAGGCACCGAGGTTTCCGTGCGCTTCTGCCAGCGTCGGTCCCCCCGCGCGGGCAGGTTTGACGAAGGGCTCTGGTCCAGGATCTGCCAGCAGCACAGGCGGGGGTCTGGTACAGACCCAGCAGTGGCCTTCCTCCTGCTCTGCACAGCCTCTTCTTCTCTTGCTTCCCCACCACACGCACGTCCCAGTACAGCCCGCAACCCCTTTATCTCACCCCCCAGTAAAATCCTCCCTTTCCCATCCATCCCTCGCCACGCTTCCAGCCTGGGACTCCGGGCCACCAGGCACCTCTCCTCCCACTTGCAGCATTGTCTTCCAGGCCAGCTCTGCCCTGTGTAAAGATTCCAGGTGCACATCCAGATCCTCGGTGGTAGCCCCGTCCCAAGGAGATCTAACCAGTATCCATCACCTTTTCTCACTGGGTTTGTAATTTCTGGGCTCTGCATCTGAGTACCCCAGATCTGAAAGGCATCCTTTGGCTTCATTTCTTTCTAATCTCTCTGAAGGGAAAAATCTCCTGCAGGAGGAGGACACCTCTCCCCTCATTATGCTGTGAGAACACGGCCCTAGGAAACGCTGGGAGCTGAGGCAGGGGTGGCCAGCTTGGGGGTCTGGGCTGCACTGCACCCCTTACTCCCTGTCCTTTTGCTTCGGTCACGCACCGGACCCCGAGAACAAAGCCCATTTAGTTTCCTGCTCCAGACAGGACCATAAGGGTTTATGCTGGAAGATGTTTCTTATTTCTGGAAGCGCTGTCTGGGGCATTTTTCTTTAAAAGCTTTGGTTTATCAGTGTGGAGAACGCTGTTGAAAGTGGACGTTATCCACAGCACTTCCCATTTCAACAAAAAGCCAAAGTTCGTTTTTTTGGAGAGAGAGGGGGGGGAAAGGAAACTTTCAGTGTGGAGGCTGTTGAGCAGCTCGGCTCTGCTCATGGCTGGCCCCCAGCATCCCCTTTTCCTGCCTCGGTATAATGGGAGCTCAGAGGCCAGTGCGGAGACGCAGAACCAGCACGCTGGGAAATCAGCGGGATGTGTGCGAACCGGCTTGGATAAAATCCACCCCAAGCACAGCCCGTAGCACAACACGACCAAGAACAGTGAAGCTCTGAAGTCTGAGAAATAACATTTCATTTCTCCCCATCCCCCTGTTCCTTTTTCCACTCCCGCTCCTGCCGGCACACACCTGGGCTGCAGTTGCCGCATCCAAGGACCACAGAAAACCTTGGTCTCATGGCACCTCTAAAGCGAGGACTCCAGCTTTGCTGTTTGCCTTGCCTGCGTTATTTTAAGCTCAGGGGGTTTTTTGTGGTGTTTTTTTTTTGTTTGTTTGGTTGGGGTTTTTTTGTGTGTGTGATTTTTGTTGTTGTTGGGTTTTTTTGTGGGGTTGGTTTTGGTTTTTTTGGTTGTGGGACTGTGACTCTCCCAGGCTGGAGCTCCAAAACTGGCAAAGCTCAGCCCAGCGCGGGGAGACACCCATGAGCGTGGACTAAGCATCTTCTCATTCCAGACTCCCCCAGTTCTGAGATTAGGCAGAAATTCAAACAAATGAAGGCAGTTGCTGGAGAGGACAGGAAGCAATTACAGACCACCCTGTAAAGGCAGGACAGCTTGTGTGGCTGCTGCTGCTGCTGTTTAAACAACAACAACCCCCAGGCTGGGAAGGGCAGGAACATCTTTGAAGAACAATGCTGGAGAGGTGCGCTCATGGAGTCCACAAAGGAGCATTCACTCAAAATGCTCCGGTGAGAGGGCCCTGGGCTCTTGCTGGGTGGGTCAGGAGGGTCCTGCTGGCAAGAGGAGGACAAACAGGATGGGTTCAGGGTTCCAAAGGGAGTCAGGACCCGGGACCTCCTGGTACCCAGCCAGCGAGTGGACCCACGCAGGTCAGTAGGAGGGTGGCCTGCAGGATGCCTTTTCCATCTGCAGGGCCATTTTGCAGTGGGATTTTTTTCCTTTGCCATGGGGGGGAAGCCGGGGGGAGGCATTTTCAAGCTGTTTTCTCCAGGATATCCCAGCTACGCCTGACAGCTGGTTCCCATTGGGCTCCTGACCAAAGGCAGTCTCCAGCAAGGGTGGGAGTGGGCGGGAGTGGGGGAAGGGAACCTAATAACGAGGAGGACGAAGAAGAGGAAGGATGAAAGGCGCTTAAATGTGGAGGGTGGAACTGAACCAGGAGGACACTCGGTGGGAGGGGCAGGCGAGGCTTTGAAGCTCCTCTCTATGGGGAGCCTCCTTTAAACCCTACACCATATTGGTACAAGGTGGGGGAGGAGGGTCTGTCTCTCTTTCTTCCCTCTGAAATAGGGCAAGAGGTGGAGACCCCCACTCAGGACGGCCTGTTTCTGTCCATTTAGCATTTTAAATACTTGTCCATCTCCCACAGCCTCCCACCCTTCTGTTCCTTGTGGGAATGTGCTGGGAACAGAAGGTTCCCAAAGATACCTTCTTGGAAAATGGAAGAATAAGCAACATGGGGTAGAGGTGATAAGGGGTGGTGTCACTCACAGCCTCGTGCTAGTAGGCGTTCAGGTGGAGGATATGCAGAAAGGAACAGGTCGTGTCCTGAAACCCAGCATCAGGGGGTGGGTTTTGCTCCTCTCAGCCAGGAATCTCAGCAGGCAGGTCAAGGGGAGGATGGCTGGTGCCATCTGACTTCCCCTCGCTGCCGGCCAGGAGGGAAACCTGCTGGGACTGGTGCTTCAGCTCCCTCGGTCCCTGCTCCAGAGGGGATGGAGGTGTCAGCTGCTGCGCGAGGCATCTCCATCCCTCCCCGTCCTCCATCACCCAGGTCCCCTCTCCTCCGAGGCAGTCGGGCACCCGGGCTGGGAGCGGAGAGGCTGCTGCAGCGCCTGGAGGGTTATATTTAGATGCTGGAGAAGCTGTAATCTGGACACCTTGGCAAGGGGCTGTTTCTCTGACAAGTACACGGGTGTCGCGGGGCCGGGCATCGATGCTGCCAGCGCGGCAGCTTCTCCGAGGTCGTTGCTCGAGTGGAAGATGGTGGTGGGGAATTAGAGCCTGGTTGAGCAGCGAGGCCTCCTAAGCACTCGGGTGATTTGGGTAGAGATTAGACAGAGGGGCTTTTTTTAACCTCAGGCCCCCATGTTGCTCTCAGGGAACCAGGGTGAGGGTTTGCTGCTAAAAGCTGGGCCAGACCCAGTCTGGGGGACTCCCTGGCCACACGCAAACACTTGCACCCTGGCACCATTGCAGGGGAGGTTGGCCGGGGCTCTGAGCACCCTGCTCTGGTTGCAGATGGCCCTGCAGGGGGGTTGGACCAGATGACCTTGGAAGGTTCCTTCCCACCCAAACCAGTCCATGATTCCATGATTCTGTGACATCTCCTCCTCCTTCCCCAGTCAAATCCAAACAAAACTCTCCCTGGAAAGTCAGACTACAGCAGTTTATTAAATTGCATCTAACTAAATTCAGAGCATCAAGAAATAGAAGGGCAGCTGAAAAATAAAGGTAGAGGAGCCACAGAAGAACATGTCCAGCAGACAACTGCCTCAGGAGCGCTGCGTGTGCTCCTTCATCGGCTGCATAGCTGCACAGATTGGCTGAGAGGTTATTCCCCTTGGAGCTGAATTACCTTGCCGTAATCTAATAATAAATACACTCCAAGCAATGGAAAAAAGACTAACGAGCA
Source organism: Megaceryle maxima (assembly GCA_024605025.1). NCBI lineage: Eukaryota > Metazoa > Chordata > Aves > Coraciiformes > Cerylidae > Megaceryle > Megaceryle maxima. The sequence continues at coordinate 3,679 of JANHGN010010578.1, read as the reverse complement.
TTACTCTTCCCCCTGGAAGGACCCAACCTATCCAGGCTGGCTGAACCTGTCAGCACTGCAAAGGGTCCAGAGCTGTGCCCAGAGGCGGAGCTGGAGAAGGGCACCTCAGTCCTTGGCCCTCTTCGGTGCACGGGCTGTAAATCTCTAGAGGAAAAAATACTCTGTTGGTGCATTGTTCTTCCCAAGGTTGTCAGGAAGTCGGTGGGGGCAGAGGCATGAGGTGACACGGAAAAAACAATGGAAGGAGAAAGTTAAAAATAATGCTTTTTTTTTGGTTGGTTTTCGTGTATGGCAAACTGTTTCTGCTGGAGAAGTAGTTGAAGGTTCAGTGTGGTAATTTCTGCATTGAAATCCCTGGAGGGGTTTCCAAGCCCCCCGTGGAGCTGTGGTGCTGAGGGCCATGGGTCAGTGGTGCCCTGGCAGTGCTGGGGGAACGGTTGGACTCCAGGAGCTGAAAGGGCTCTGCCAACCCAAACCATTCTGCCATGGTTGCTCTGGTATCGCCAGGAGGAGCGAGGCACCGATGGTTCTGAGCGATGCCTTCCCCGTCTCCATCGCTGAGCAGCGAGAGGTGGATGGGCACTGTGTGTCCCCTTCTCCTCGCTGTCCTCCCAGCCTTTTGCTTCACGTGAATCCCCAGGACTAGCTTAAAATAAATGTTAAAATCAAGCAAATACATGCAGTTTGGAAAACAACCATCCCTAGGGTGGGCCCGGCGGGGAATCGGGGCTGTTGGCATCTGATAACACTTTGGGGCAGCGCGGGGGGAGCTGGGTGAGGGTGTGTGAGGCAGAGCAACAGTGATGGCAAGTTTGGGAGGGTCCCGCTGCCGGCCGAGGCATCTCCTCGCTCTCCCCCCTTCCCGGGCTCCCCTTTTTTGTTTGGTTTCGCGTTAAGATCTGCAGGTGTCTGGTACACTGCGACGAATCGGGAAATTGGAAGCGATATTAAGTTAATTAAAGCTGCCCTCTGTGTGTTAATCTTCTTGTCAAGTTTTAATTAACTGCTGATAAAGGCTCAGCATGGGGGGGTGGGGGTGTTCCCGGTTTCCCCTCCTATGATCCAGGCACGGAGGTGCTCTCTGGGATAACGCTGGGGTTACGGCAGGTCCCCTCATGCCTCAGGGTCAGGGCAGCCTGGGTGTCCGGCTAAAATGCACTGGGAGAGGAGCTGCTCGGTGCCTGTGCCATCAGAGATCAGCCCCTGGAGCGCATGTTCTGTCCCGCAGCTCTGTCCCACAGCTCTGTCCTGCAGCTCTGCCCTGCAGCTCTGCCTTGATTCAGCCTCGCTGTTTCCGTGTGCTTCAGGGAGCTGGGTGCTGGTGTTGGGTCTTTCCCCAGCCCCACCAGTGCTGTCCAAAACCCGCTCTCGGGGCGGCTTTGTTGAGACCAGCCAAGCCTAGGTACCTGGGCTGCATGGTAGGAGCTCTGGGAAGGTGCTGGGGTTCCTGGGACTGGGAGGAAGGCTGTTTTCTCTCAAAGGCAGTGTTCCCAGAGAATTCTTTCCCTCCTTGGGAAACAGTGGAAAGGTTTTAGCAAAAAAAAAAAAAAATGATGTAAATGATTTTTTTGATGCCAGACAATATCATTTTGCAGCAATTATCTCAATCACTGGCCATAGATTGAGCTGGAAGACATTTTGCCAAAGAGTTCCTTGCTATAAATTTCTGTAGATGTTTCCACTGTGGAGTTGACATTTCCCTCTGAATTGACAATTAAGCTATCTTTGCTCCGTTATGGCCATTATATTTAACCTCTGTTGATTCCACTTTTGACTGGTTTATAGGCAGCACGTTTCCCACTCCGTGTCTGAGCCTCACCTCAGCTCTTTGTTGTGTTTTTAAGGTCCCCAGCCAAAATTAAGACATTTCCCACCTTGTAAAGCCTTTAAACCATTACAGATATCCTTTGAAATATCTCAGGGCCAGATCCAGTGCTCGAGTGCAATTAAAAGTCTCTCGTTTAGAGCCTGAGCCATTAACTTGACTGACCGAAGGGTTTCTCCTGCCTTAGGTTTTTCAGCTCGACACAGGTACAGCACCTGCATTTACAATCAGAAAGTTATTAAGTGATAAAATTAATTGTGACTGTTCCCAACGCAGAGCAGCCCCGCGCCGGGTTCCTGCACCCGCTCCCCAGCCCTGTGATTAAGCAGTGGGGAGGGTTCAGGAAGCATCTTTCCATTGTACTCCAGCTCCCAGCTTAAAGGCTGCGGTTTTACCAGTTCCCAGCAGTACTCATCGATCTCTCGCGGTTCGTTGTGGAGCTAAATGACTTTAGGAAGGTTCCTGTATCTCCATCCTCCTCTTTGGTGCGCCTGGGAGAGCGCTCAGCTCCGGCTGCCCGGCCTGTTTTGGAGAGGTGGTTTCTTCACCCCAGTCACCAAGATGAATTTTGCACAGGCATTTTCATAGGCTAAGGGAAAAAAAAAAAAAAGGGAAAAAGGAAAAAAAAAAGCCCCACCTGGAATCAATTGTCAGCACAATGGAAGTTGGCATCGCTAGCGCTGGGGAGAAAGGGGTGGACAATAGTTTATTTACCAGAAATACTGCTTTGGGGACAATCAAAGCTATTGGTGAATTAGTGCCAAATTGGATGAATAGAGTAGACTGGAAAAAAAATTAAGGGAGGGAAGAAATAAAAAATAAAGTACACAACAAAACTGGAAAAGTCAAAACCTTTAGTCATACTGTTTTCTGAAAGGAATTTGTTTTTGTTTTGAACGGACCCTGAGAAATTGGAGTTTGAGCTGAGATTTAAAGAGACAGCCAGCGAAGCAGCTCTGCTCTGGGCTGGAGGTCGCCGTTGGGCTGACTGAAACCAGCCCTTCTTCTTTTTTTCCCTCTTTGCCACAAGACCCCCAGGGTAAAGCCCAGCTTACCATGGTGATGCCGAGCCCCCCGCCTCTGCCCTAAGCTCACCCCTGACACCCCCACCTCCCCTCTCTCCGTCCTGCCTTGTCTCCTGCCTCCAACCCCTGCCCACCGTGTTTATTTGCACTGCAAACGTCTCCGTGACGGGGTCTGCCTCTCGTTGCATTTGTTTGGAAGCCCTGTCCCCACTCATGGCTTATCTCGAAGCGCAGCGATAACGGTGACCGACAGCCCTCTTTGCTTGTATCACCGTCTCTTAAATGTTTTCACAATCTAAACCAGTGTTTCGATCTCCTCCTTCCTCTGTGTAAAAGCACCCGGCCCACGGAACGCTGCTGATGGGCCCTGCTCATGCTGAGGGGTTATTGCCTGCACCGTCCGCTCGTTTTCTGCAGCCCCCATGGAAATGAGGGCAGTGTCCCGACTGCTGCCGAGGTTCTGGGAGATTCCCACACAAATACGGTGGCCACAGAAGAAAGAATTGCTCCAGATGTAGTTTGACAGGGCTTTGGACATCAGGAGTGCCCAGGGGTTGAGCCTGCCCCAGGAGGAGGCACCAGGCTCTTCCCCAGCATCTCCGCTGTCCTGGCGCGGGGCTGCCTGGCATCTGCCTCAGAGGGACGTGGAGCTCCAGCCTTGGAAAACCAGGTGAGGTACACTTGGGAAGCAGGCTCTGCTCCCACCTTGCAGGCAGGAGGATGGAGCATCCCTGCAGGTCTGGTGAGGAGCTGCTGAGGGCCCTGGGCTTGTTGAGCCTGGAGAGAAGGAGGCTCAGGGGAGAGCTTCTGGCTCTGACAGCTCCTGACA
>JANHGN010010577.1:10998-32506 GCA_024605025.1 Megaceryle maxima | reverse complement strand
TAGCCACCATGCAAAGCAGGTCATCTACTTGGTCACACCTTGCACACCTGCTGTTAATGCTATCATCCAGTACTGGATGTGTACATCCAATACATAGGCTGTGGCATTCCCTGAAGCCAAGGACCTGGACAGCTGCATGCCTCTGTGGCAGCATTTTTGGGTTGCTGCATCCTTTTTAGAACAGGTTACCACTTTTGCCTGAGTGAACACCGTCTCCAACCTGTCTACCTGTGGCTGCTGCACTCCGCACAGACTCCTCGTGTACTACCTGCCTGCATGCCCTGCTGGTTCACGTGCCAACAAGCGCAAAAATGCAGCTGTCTTGCTGTTCATGGTCTGAGAGCCACTTCCAGTTTCAACGTGTTTAAATCTCCCGCAGTTTCTCTGGGAATGCCCCCAGCCACGTCACCTTCTTGGCATCTCCCACAAGGGATGCTGAATCCTGCCAGGTTTTTTCTTCCTTCCTTGGGCTTCCCTGGGGCAGGGAACTCCCCATCTACCTCAAAAACCTCCAAAAAGGAATAAAAACTGTAGCACTTCAGCATGGAGTTTACTGTTGCCTGCACCACTGTCTTGCTGTTCGCAGTCTGAGCCAGGCTGCAGTTATACTCTTGTCTGTCCTTCTTTTACCACCAAATTTGCTCAACATATCCATGAGTATCAGTAACTTTTACACATGGCAGTCATAAGTCCAGAACTCTTTCCTTATTGCTGTGCTATGACCTCTTGTTATCCAGACATTTTCAAAGAGATGTATAAACCTCTTCCCAATGCATTCTTCCTATAGTTGATAAACTGGATCATTCTGTACTGTCTACATAGGTATCTCCTGATCCCTTTATTACTGTGTTTGCATTTACATTTCTTGACAAGGAATTAAGAGAAATAGCTACCCCAATTATTGTTTGGATAGTGCTTAAAAATAAAAGAAAAATAAAAAGCTGCCTTTCAGTAGGATGTTCCAGGTTCTGAACCTGACAACTGTATTTGAGTCAACCTGGATTGCAGTGACTGAATGCAACAGAGCATTCACTAGCAAATGACAGACACTACAATATGATGTTCAGGGTTTGGGCTAGTTTGAACAATCACTGAAGACTTTGGATGCATTTCTAGACCATAATAAGTCAGTGAAACTGGCCCAATTTTATTTTGAGAACACCTCCTTCCTCATCTCCAGAAAAGCATCATCTGGTCTATAGTTCTTTTTAGAAAGCAGGTATTTTCACCATGATTTGCATTTAGCTGTTAATGTCTCTGAAACATTATTTTTGTCATTTTTTTCCATCCCAGGATTTTAAAGCAGAAGTTTTCACTGGAATATCAAAAACAATTGTTCCATTTATAATTGAAATATAATTTTATTTACTAGGTCATAAAGCTAAATTTTGAAGCCCTTACAATAATTATTTCCAAGCAGGTAGTTTCTGAAAAGAATTTGGCTGTGTTCCTGTTTTTTGAAATGCTGAATCCATAAACCATGCAACAATTAGTTGGACTGCAAATTAAGGAAGAATCTTTTTCCATTATTGTCATTAATTCTTGATTGCCAGCTCAACAGGAATGAAATGGGCTGTTAGGGTACCTGTTACAGACAGTGACAAACTACCTTTCAGCCTTTTGCTGTACACAGTTACTGCTGTAAGCAGCAGATTTGGACGAGCCTGTTTAAAGCAATAACATCTGGTTTTGTAGGTAAAACAGTACTTTATTCCACATGAACAATGGATTACTTCACTGATTGTGAAGAGAAGAATACCAATAAGTATTAAAAATAGAAATATTTTGCTAGCCCTTTAAATGCAACATTGGAACCAAGATTTATCATCTGCTCCCTTTCCAGTGTACATTCAGATAGATTGTTAAGAGGCTGTCTTTGTACATAAAATGCTAATTAATGTGAATAGAGGTGATACATGCAGGGTCTTTGTACAGTAACTCTCCTCCCAAATATTAATAACATACAATATTTATCAAACGTGTTCCCTCCATGAAGTGTTAACATTACTGTGTTTTCGTAACTAGATAAAAAAAATCCAGGAATAAATACAACTGTTGGGTGGGCTGCTGCTTATAGTTACATGCTAAAAAGACAACTTGTAAATCCCAAATCATTCCCTCTGATCCCCAACCTCCCTGGTATTTTGTCTCAAATAAGACAATTCATTTTGTATGACTCAGTCTCTGGAGTTCAATTGTTTGTTATGCACTTTTCATCTTTGTAAAATACACTTCTCCAGTATTTCACAGGCATAAATTCAAATACTCAGAAATTGATATCTGAATTACTTTAAGATTTAATTTGTACCTGGGGCCGATGAAGTTGGATGGAGAGGAAAGGGTAGAAACCCTTTCTCATGGTAGCTTTTGGGATTCTATGTTCTATAAATTAAAAGCTTAGGTATGAAGTAGATTTGTACCAAAAGGACAATACTGAGCATGTTTAGTGGACTGAATCTCAGAAATAAATATGAGGCCTAACCTAGCTTTCATAAATGCAAATGGAAAGCTTCCACTTAATTTTAGGAGGAGATGTATCAGGACCATGCTGTTAATTTTATTTTAGCCTTGATCAATGATGCCCTGAAAGTCAACTCTGGGCAGTGCAGAGCTCCATTGCATAGCTGTAGGAGTTCAAAGACTCAAAGATCCATTTTGACAGAGATAAATTTATGATTAGTCTCATACAGAAAATAATTTTTCTGCAAGCCTTAGAGACCTGAATTCTTTGCTTTTCAGGATTATATCCCTTGACAGGGAAATTTACTTACCTAGGCATTGGAATTTGTCACCTTTTGGTCACAGCTTTACTTCAATTTTTTTCTCGGATCTACTGACTTTTATCCCTTCTTCATCTATACTTCTGACTTTGTCTCTGTCCAGATGTCATTTTTTGTGATTAGGTAATGAAAGCTCAGCTGCCAGCTTTTAGGACAGGAACAGGTCTCTCATGTGTATTCTAGTACCCTGCATCAAAGCAGACTTTCATTTCAGCACCACAGTAAGATGCACTTACCTTATTTTTCTCCAACTTGATTAAGTCAAGAAAGTATTCCACACACATTTCTGACAAAACCAACCAACAAACAACAACAACAACAAAATCCCAAACAAAACAAAAAAAGCCCAAACCATCAAAACAAAACAAAATAATAATAAAAAAAAAACCCAACAAACAAAGAAAATATAAACTAGTACTCAGTGAGGGTAAGTCATGCAAAGTCTTTGTTATTGAGCAGGTTTTGATGAAATAGAAGCTTAGTTTTAGTGCTATAGGAAAAAAACTAGAAGAAGACTAAAAAGGGAAAATAAGAGGGAAGGAAACCCCCCACAGGTGCTACATCAAAGGAAATACCTCTTCAAAAATTATGTGATTAAGTCTCCTTTTACTCTAACCTGCACTCTTGTCACTCACTGTATAACAATTTTTATCACCTGATTTAACCTGCTGTGAACTGGGGAAAAATCAGATTCATCTGTCAGCACAAGAAGGTTTTGACTGAGGATTAAAAGATTTATTCAAGTTGAAAAAAAAAAGAAGTTAGAAAATTACAGAAAAAATGTTTCCATCCTCCATGCCTGTCTCACATCACTAACAGTTCTGCCATTAAGAAAAAGGCCAGGATCCCCTAGATTCAGTAGACTTACTATCCAGTAGGTACTTATTTCATAGCAACCAGAAGAAGAAATAATCTCTATTTTTTCTCCAAGGCTAAAGCACTCATCCTGGGTCATTTTCCTCTTTCAACTTAGAAAGTTCAGGCAAATCAAAATTCTTACCTATAAAATAATGCTCTAAATAGATGATCAAATGAAGGTAAAACTACTAGGTAAACAGACAGACTTTCCGCTTTTTCTGCTGTGAGAGAAGCATGTGGAAGAATCCTTCTGAACTGAGCTCTGAAGGGGATGAAGAGGGAAAACTAATTTAGCAAACCCAAAATGAAGGGAAAATGAACTAGACTGGAACATGTCAGCATCTGTGAAGACTGAATCATGTTTCCGAGCTCATGCAGAAGCAGAAATTGAAGTGTCTGGAAGTTTTGTAAAAAAATTGAATGCCTCAGGATGACTGCTCAGAGTCACTTACTCCCTTGTGATATGAAGTGTCATGTGTCATGCTGATGCCTGTTGGTATCACAGATGGTGTGTTCTGTTCACCAGGTGCAAAGTATATGTAAACATGGCCTAACTTGAAGATACACACTCTTTGCAATGGCTTCTGTGTCATGAGAAATATGTATTCCTGCTGGCATGATCTAGAAAATTCAGTCCTTTTACAAGCAAAAAGAAGTGGTCTGGGCAATATATTTCACCTTCTGGGTGACTGATTTGCTAATTTGAGTTGTTCTGGTTTGCCTCCATGAAGCCAGGATTAAGTCAATTCATCACTTAAAGGGAGGAAGGCTCCTTGTCCCCTGCACTGAAGAGAAACTTTGGCTGACTGGTACTGAAGAAATGCTATCATCTGTTCTTACCATACTCTTAGTCTTGATTTCTAATGCCCCTACTTAAAAACTAAAAAAAAAAAAAAACTAAAAAAAAAAAAAAAAAAAAAAAAAAGTTCCTTTTTCCATATTAGTTTTTGAAGTTCATGATTGGCTTCCTCATTTTTGCAAAGCACAGTGAGATCTCCTGGTGTAAAGACTGTGTGAAAAAGTCTAGTTGCCTGAGATACTGATGAAGTTAGCTTTTTTTTGTCAAAACTAAACCCAAAAATCTATTCCAGCTGACTCAACTCAACAAATTATAAAAGTACATACTCAGATTTTTAAAATATCCATTGCAGTAGGCAGTGGTTATAACATGCCAACAAAAAACATTAGTATGTTTAGCTAGGATACAGGAAGCCTAAAATATTTTTTCATTTTTTTCTTAATTATTCTTGTGTGTTTTCCTAACCTCAAACTGCTGTATAAAAGACTATCACACCACAGAGCTCTCCATTGTTACTCTGTTCTGTACAGACTAAAAGTGTTTATTGAAGACATGTTTTTTCTGTTGTCAGCATGCATAGTGTAATGTAATTAAACTGGGAATTCAAAAGGAAGAGAATACCTTATGTCCCACAGTTTCAAAAATCTCATCCCAATATAATTTTTTAGCTGAGTATTCTTGGCCCATTGAAGCCAAATTTGCTAATAGATTTGAGGAAAATATACTAACTTGTTTTTAATTGCAGAAAGCTGGAAATTAGTTGATATATGTATAGATATGTGCTTCTTATGCATATAAATACATGTATACATACATGATTCTTGAATAATTCAAGCCAATGTGATGCTTGAACACATTTTTGAATGGTATAAAGATTACATAAAAATGGTTATGAAAAAAACATGAAAATAAGTTATTGGTGTTTTATGCTTAATTCTGCAGCCACTTTGCAAAACTTAACGTGACTACCATGCCAGGCACTGAAGTCCTCATCACTATACTAGAGCCAAATGCATTGTAAATGTTCATAGCTTCTTTGAAGAGCTACCAGAAGTTCACCCTAGCTATGATCTATCCCTCAACTGCTCCAACACACTTTACTAATGGGAACCAAGTACTCTTTTTCAAGCATGTGGCAATGAAGGTTTGATCCCTAGGAATCAGAAATATGATTCATGTAAAATAGATGAGGTTTTGTACTACCACTTTTTTCTTTCCTTCCTTTTATTACTCTGATTTTACATTGTTGATCACTTTTGGTGGTGCTCAAAGTTATGTTTACCGGTAATAACAAAGCAACAACTCCATGGCAGGCTCTATGTAAAAGAGTGCGGTTCGCAGCAACTATTATTCCTTTTGCTTTCATCAGTTGAGGTAGTGGCTGAGGCTTGAAAAATCTCCTCACTATTCACAGCTGCTGAAAGAACACTCCTCATTCATACCAAGTTTCCAAGTTGAAGTGATCTTCAACTATTTTTGACTTCTGACTGGAATTCTAGGAATTAATCTACTGCCTCTCAAGTGCATTCGGCTATATGTGCTGACTCTGACTGAACAACCTTTTGTCATTTGTGTTACTTCAGTTAAGATTCTCAATACAGTACATTAGCACAGAGAAAAAGGTTCCTTTTAGCAGCTTATAGTGGGGAGATACATAGCCTCTTCAGAGTGAACCTGGCAGCTTGCATCTAATGTAAAATGATTGAATTTAATGATTACACTGAGAGTAAGTGAAGTCTTTGAAGCTTTGTGCTGCACATTGAATCAGGGATGATACCAACCATGAAAAAATCATCTGTAGAGATTCTGTACTTATTGTTAAAGCAAATATTGAAGCCCTGCTTCTTGTTGGGTTACAAAGTACTTAGATTGAGATTTTTGAGGTGATAGAATTACTCAATTCTTTAAAGCTCAGGCTGAAAAAAATAATTAAAAAAAAAAGACATTATTGGTAAATGCAATTTTTAAAAATTAGGCAACATAAGCATACAAAAACAGAGAAACTGCATTAGTACCATTAATTAAATTAATAATCAGAAGAAACTCAGGGAGGGATGAACTTGTGCACATGCACACACACTACTGTAAAAAGAGATAACTTATCTGTAAATGTTCAGAATCTTTTTTTTTTTTTCCTGCTAACATACTAGTGTGAAAATGAATTTACTTCTAGGATAGGTTATCACAATTTAAAGTAGGTCTCCGTAAGCACAAGTCAGTTACTTACAATGCTGTCCATGAAGCTGTGCAGGTTAAAGCACCTGAAAATGTAGCTGTTTTATGGATGAGGACTTCAAGTTTATAAAGGTAAGCTTGGAGCAATAATGCTAGCAACTTCAAAGGAATATTACATGATAAAATAGTTAGTTTGACACTGAAATGTCAGCTGTTCCTCATCTCCAGTATTTGAAGATGCTATTGCTTATATTTTCTTGGTGGCTTTCAGCTCACTATATTACAGAAGCTAGCAACAATTCTGTTACCTTAGTTTCTAAAAAGATATCCTGTTACATTAGCAAATTTCAGAGGAAAACAGTACTCAGTAAGAGCCACCAAAGCAATATAGAATGTCATTAGTGCTATAGTCTATGATTTTCATGTTGTATTTAAAATGGACTTAAAAGCCACAATTTTCTTTTGTGAATCTGCTCTCTGCTATAATCCAACAAATCCCAGTTTCTGAGGCCACTGACAAGGTCTTAGCTATGTAAATGAGGAAATTAAAACAGTGCAAACTCAGTGCTTTTCCTTCATATGTCTGTACAGCACATTCTTCACTGCTTAAAAAAATCAAAACTAAAGGAATCTCTTTCAATTCTCTATAGAATTTAAACTGGAGGCTTTAAAAAGCCTTTGATTTATCTAATGAAAATGTCCTTTTGCTTTTCTATCACACAACACACATCTTCAATTATTGCCCTTACATACTGTGACAGAGTATTCTTTTACTGGTATCAATGTGATTCTATTGTCTCAAAAACAAAATTAAAGGTATGTTTTCTCTCCTCTGCTGAAGAGCATTAAACATATGCATGCACATGGTAAAGCATATTAGTGCACATGGTAAAGCATATTGGTAAACCACATCTTGTTGGTTTTTTATCCTATAGTTCTTTGTCTTATCTAGCAATCCTTTCCAAATACACTTGTCTTCACATTCTAGGACAGTGACAATCACTTCGGTTTGTTTTCTACAGTTGCAGCTTCAGCCAAATAGGGTGATGGCTGACAAAAAATATTATTATTACATTTGGGTTTTTTTTCCTTAGAGCAAAATTTATTCCTCTCTCTTGGTTCCTTTAAATTATCAATAGACAATGCTGCAAGGATTAACATAACTTTTCTTCCAAAAGTACATTAATGTCTGACCTAAATCCTTCCCAAAGAACAGAAGGCGTGCTTAGAATGTGTATGTCCAGACTGGAAGCATTTAGGAGATGTAACTGATGTCAAGCAGAAGGCAAAATGCCTGACTATATTCAAGACCAATTACTCTTAATTTACTGAAGTGCTAATATTGTACAACTATTTGCCTTTCTCATATTCTTCCACCTTTTACTGAAAATTTTTATTATCATCGTTTACTAGTGTAGACCAAAATCATAGCTGGTAAGTTATCTGATGAAAGGTTATGCAGATCAGACACAGAGACCCTGCGTCAGGGGAAGAGTGATAGGTGAAACACCTCTACTAACCTCATCAGTGAAAATCTAATCAGTGAAACTTACAGAACACTGAATCAGCTGCTCCTAGAACTATTAAAGGAGAAGGACTGGACCACAGAACCTTATGTGTAACCCACCAATATGATTCAGTGAAATAAACTCTTTTTGCAGTACCATGTAAAGTGGACTACTGCCTATGGCATGCAGGAGGGAACAGCATTCTGGGATTGTATAAAACTTTTTATGGGATGTTTTAAGGGGATTGTTTGGGGGAAGGAGAAAGGTAGGTAAGAGAGGGACAAACATGAGGGAAAAAGATGGAATAGGAGATTAAAAGGGGCTAGTGATATGCAAACAGATTACTGGTCAGAATGCTTGTCTGACTGATCCATGCACTTCAGCACAATTTATCCTGTTCTCTCACTAAATCCCATTTCCAACTGTGTGGTAAAGTCCTCTGTGTGGTCTGTGTGTTTGTGTGTATGTTGGCATCCTTGATTCCATATGAAGAAGAAAGCTTCAAAGACTTGAGTTACTCTCAGTGTAATCATTAAATTCAATCATTTTACATTAGCTGCAAGCTTCCAGGTTCACTCTGAAGAGGCTATGTATGTCTCCAGTAAAAGCTGCTAAAAAGAACCTTTTGTCTCTGGTACTGTACTCTTTTGAGATCCTTAAATGAACCATCAGAAAGGGATAGGAAAAATCCCTTACATCCTGGGGTACATTGTGTCTGGGCACCTCTAGCAGTAACAAGCCTGTGCAAATATTTCAAGGGTAGTATTGGGGAAAACTGAACCAAATGATCTTCCGATTCACACCACTACTCAGTATTTATGTATTTTTCTTTTTTTGAAAGTAAGAGTCAAACTACATCTTGAAAGACTAGGTAGGCCCAAATTTCTAGTGTTCGGACAACAGAATGCGTCTATTTACCAAAACATATGAAATGTTGAAAAAACATATTAAAATGCCTAGCATATGTGACTGAAAAAGCCTCAATCGTTAGTTTTATTTTAATCGCTTCAATATTCCACTTAACTTCTTTTAGCCTTGCCTTCAGGCTTCCAGCTGATACAACTCAAATGCCATTAGTGTAATTATTCTGAGTGAAGCACTGATTCACCAATGTACTTAAACATACTACAAAAATTAAAAAAGGTTAAACTGTGATGTGTATTGGTGAAGAATCGGGTTTTGTGAATCACAAAGAAAATTTAATTCTTATAGTAGCTTATGTGTATTTTTATTTTGGATGGATGTTCATCTTGACTCCAGCAAAGCATCATCAGGTGGGGATTCTATCCTTTATGGTGTTAAATATGGGTTATTATTCACAGAATAGTGATATCTGTTCATTTTATAAAAAAATGGTGAATTGTATCTGGATGACTTTTAGGCACTACAGTTAAAACATCTTTGACAGTTCTCAGCTGCTAAACCTTTTTGTCCTGTCTTGCTGCATTTTAGCATCTTGTTGACATTTTGTAACACCCATCTAGGTCTTATATTTTAAATACATTTTTTTCAGCTATTACATCTGAAAAAAATATACTATAATGTAATGGAAGGTAAGATCTGGGAGACTATATAGGGCTTTCAAATATAGGCCTGATAAGAATAATTATCTTTCTTACTGTTTTGGAGGTTTTTTTTCATCTGTGCAAGTCAGAGATTGCAGTGAAGTCATTGAAATTGTGTATGCGCTTAAAGATGTAACAGTAGATACTTCCCCAAGGAAATATTCCTATTCCCTAAGGACCTTCCAGTCACAGGAGTCTCAGTTCTAAGATATGACATTAATTTATAAAGCTACTAAAATTTGACACTGATGAGACTGCTATTCAGTCTGGAAAAAAAAAAAAATTAAAATTGTAATTTATAAATAATAACCAATGTTATCTGAAATTACAAATAAGACCTCTGTAATTTTTCAGATGACCAGATCTAAAGTATAGGTAGTAATCCTCTCCAAAACATAACAGTGCAAGTGTGTTGTATCACTTTCTGAACTACAGATGTTAACTGCAACAGTTTGTCTCTACCTGCACATATATACACACATTAGATTAGATAGATACACACATATACATCCATAATGTCACTTTCAAAAATGAATCTGACCATTATTAAATGCAGCCAAATAATATCTCTGCTTAGGCTTATGCAATATACTTACATTATATTTTTATACTTTCAAGTATAGACTCTGTCCCTATTCTAAATGCATGTTCTATAGATTCACAGAAAATTAACAGACACAGGTTGAAATACATATCAATATAAAGAACATCTGATTACAAGGTAAAATATCATCATTAAGAGGTGGGAGACCTGCATAGGAGCTGATTGATTAAAACCATGTCATGGAGGCACCCACAAACCAAACAACCAGCCACTATCCAAAATGGGGTTTATTGCAAAGTTGCCCAGCACTCCTTCTGACCAAATACAGGTTCAGATGTCTGTTGGGAATTAACTACTACACAATCCATTCCTAAATCTCAAGGAAAGATGAACCAAAATGGGCACATGCACACTCATAAAGGGGAAATCTCCCACATAAGGCTGCCCAAGATACCACTCACCCAAAGGGAGGGTGAGGCTCACTCAGTCCAGGGAGACTCACTCAATCCAAGGAAGTGTCCTTGGACAATTTGTCCAAGGGGAGGGTCTGACTGCCAGGTCCGCTGGTCTGAAAAGAACCAACTTCTCTGGCACTCAGGCAGGACTCTGTTTATACCCTAGCTGAGGGTGTGCTGTATTTATTCTGATTGCTTGAGGGCACAAAACAGACAAGTCCAGACCCTAAGCCTGTTTACTAAGGAGTCCAGATGCTGAGGTGCTAGTTAAGCACTGTGGGGTGCAGCTGAGGTGCCAGGCTGTTCCAGCACACCCTGTTTGCTTTGTCTGTTTTGTCTGTTGGGGGGCGGGGGCTGCACTTGCCACAAACCAAAAGACAAAACAGTTCTAAGATGTAATTGCTTTCAATTAATTTCCTGAAATGAGAAGAAGTCAGTAGAGGTGGCCATTTAATGGAAACAATTCAGTACCCTAGAGATTAGCCTTAATTAAATGGGTTTTATTCAATATTTTGTCCTAGGGGGCAGGAGGAGAAAGATATTGCTCCTTATTCAACTTCACATGGTTTCCAGGCATCTAGTCCGTAGTGACAGAATTTTTCAATTTGTGATTATGATATGGCCTTGCCCTCTTGCAATTACCTTGATTTGTCAGACATGATGGATACTTGCCATTCACATTTATACAGTGTTTCAGAAAAGGAAAACAAAAAAAGTAAAATCAAACTTGGAGTATTTAATAGCATAATTTCTTGATTAAGCAATAAAACCCATTCACAGCCATTTGATCGGATTAGAAACAGTTTACTAATGCAGTTGCTGTGATGAGCACTCAGGACACTTGTCCAAGACAGTCCTTAGCTGATGGATTGTAGGAGTGCTAGAAGTCTGACAAAAACATTAATAGCAGAATCCATCTGTAGCAAGGCAGCTCCTAAGAGAATTATTGTAACAGTTTATGTTGTCACCTTCCACTCTTATTTTAAAGCTACTCAGGGCAGAGTGGAAACACTCAGAGATTCCTTTTGCTTAAAAGCAGCAAGATTTCAAGGGCATATCAATGTTAGGTTATTTATTCTCCTGTCCTTTCTCATTTAATGCAGTGTAACTGTTTACAGAGAAGCAACAGAATGGAGACATGAATGTTCCAATGTAGAAACAAATAAAATAAAAACTAAGGTGATAAATTTATCTTTTCCTCTGAAACTGTAGAGTGCCATATGCATAATTCAAAAACAATTTCCAAAGTGAAGACTTTCACACAGTTTGGCTTAGCTGCTAAATAGAAATGAAATAGGCACCGCCAGGGTGTACTTAAAATGCTGCTGTTTTTTCAACTTGACTGTTAATGCAGAAATAAGTAGCTCAAATTTTGTCTTCATTTTCTTTATAGAAAAAAAAAAAGGTGATAAGGAATTTTCTTTCTCTACAAGCTGTTAAGCTCTCGTTATCAGAAGGTGAAACTACAGGATTTGTTACTTACTAACCCTCTTTCCTGTGGGTTACCCTTTGCCCCATGCTTACAATTGTAATATGTGGCATTTTAAGAAGACTGTTATCTTTAAATATTTCATAGCTATGGACCTTAACATACTGACATTAATATTAGTTTGTATGTAGTACTGATGTAATGCAGTAATGAAGATCTAACAAAGAATTTTATTTGATAGAAACTGTGACACAAGTAAATAGCATCGTTCAAAGTAGATCTTAAAGGATGCTGGAAGTCTTGTTATTCTACTCCCATGTTAGGACTGATCCCATTCTATGACTTTTACCATCATATCGATGATGCTTAGATTTCTTATATGCCAAAATATTTCTGACATCAGCTTTATCAACTGCAATCTGAAAACGCCTGATGTCTCTAACACCATTCTTACTGTCATTCATGTAATTCTGTCAGGCCTGTAATTGATTTTGTTTTAACCTGAACTTCATGTTTGACATATATTTCTGAGTAATCGTTAAGTATTTTTGATCCATCTGCCATAAAACTTCCAAGATATGAACTTTCTTCTTTGAAGAAATTATTTCTGTATTCTATGCAAATACTTTTTTTTGCTCTAAGTATTAGAACTGTTTTAAATGTTTCTGGTATTAAGGCTTTCTTGGCCTTACTTGTCATTTTGAAGTCTTCTCTATAAGATGTTGAAAAAGCTGCTCATCTCTATGAGGCACCTGCTGAACATCCATTCCTCTCCTCTCTCAGCACGCATTGCTCTGAAACTACAATTCCCATGGCTGCTTTAGCATTAATGTCTATCTTCACTCTGTATTCAGATGTGATTGAATTTTAACTGAAGTACAGGCAATTCAGGACCTTCTAGTACCTTTTTTTTCCTAACACACTGTGCACCCATTGCACCCCGCAGTATTCTTTGGGACTGACATGTGCCACTTCAGCCTTTGCCAAGTGCCAGGAGTGCCTGCCTGCCACTTGCCTTACCATACTACAATCCTGACACTAATCATCTTCATCGAAAGATGTCTGAAAAGACAAGACTGTATTTTTCCATTAATGACTGCTAGGACCGATGAGCCTAAAGAAAGGAGAGGAATTGTATCTCTCCTTTTGTTTTCTCCTCTTCAGCTGTACCCTTTATTTCTGCCTTCCTTCTTTTAGATAAACTCTGTAGATAATTTAAAAAAAAAAACCAAACACCAAATGCTGTGCACTTGTCCTTAGAGTTCTTTCACAAGTCCATGTTTCTTTGAATCAACTGAAAAAGAAATCTCCAAAGCTGGAGAAATTGTTTTCCTTCCTATCAGAAAGTATTAGGCAGGTACATACTATTCAGGCTATCTCAAAGGAGATGCCTTCCTGGAATCTTCACATTTAGTGGACAAAGGTCCTCTGCCCTCTTTGTCTTTGTAGTGAGACACACACAGTGGCACAGATTGGAAATACTCATCACTAAGGCATATTGTAAGGGCAAAGGATCCACTGAATGGTTTTTAGGAAAACTTGGATGTGACTGTTGGTGCCAGGCCTACTTCAGTGAGGGCCATACTACCCAAAGTAATAGTGAACTAGCTTCCATGTGCAAGTTCCTCTGCCATGAGAAGTTGCGGGTGTAAGCTGAAGCAGAGGCAAAGCACACATTATCAGATAGATAGTGTGCATGACTGGAACAGTGATGATACAGATGTTTTTGAGGAGAAAAGTAAATTCTTAATGTCATACTATAAAACCAGACTATAAATACTTTTAAAGATATCATGTCTATTGCATCTAACCAAATAAGGAAGTAATTTGTACCTAAAAACATGAGCTAAAATCCTTTGGTTTTACCGGAAGGAGTATCCAAATCTTGAGTTTCATCCCTTGTAAATCTTAAAAGTTAGGGAGTGTCTTCAACTCTGAACTTGAAGATAATATTTGACTTGAATGTGATCTTTGCCCTATAATTAAAAATTGACTTTGATTTGTCTCTTCTCCTGTCTGCTAGCTTTTTATGTAAATGTGACTATTAAAGGTCATAAAATGGTTTTTGAACTTAATATATCAAGTGCTTTCTATGCTTACATTGTGAAACACAAAACTCCTAAATTATACATTATTGTATTTCATAGCTATTTACATGGTAATAGGCATTGTATAATGCATGAAAAATCAGTTCACTGAGCTGAAATCTGGTTTTCAGTATGGTTCTGACATATATTTTATTATTAAAATGATTTTAAAATGCCCTTTGTGTATTTGTGTAACAGCTTTTTTTTACAGAGGCTATCAGAGCTTGTACCACAATGAAAGCTAGGGCTTTGTGACAATTTACATGACTTTTTTCCCCTTGACCTCATCTTTCCTCATGGTGGCACTTAATCCACAACACAGACCAAAATTTAAACACTGCACAACACATATTGTTGCTGTCCCCACAGGCCTTTACTTGCCACCTGAGAGATGAATACAGAAGAGCTATGTAATGCCTGACTTTGAGAAGATTCTCATAGCTTCTGAATGTTAAATGCAGCACACAGATAATTGATTTATTTTTTTGCATTGGAATATGAAAAGTGGAGCATACTGACATAATGTCAAGCTTTTGTGATGTCTTTTTATGGTTTAAAATTATTCAAACTACCATAAATCAAGTAAGTGCCAAATATTTTTGGTAATTCCTTTTTCTGTGGTTAAAATGTATATCTTGTCAAGTAAGTTAATCAGTGTGTTTTCCCAGGCTTCTGTCTTAAGATGAAAATGATCACAGTTCCTATCTATTCTGGAGATATTTACCAGTAAGGAAAAGGAATCTGAGAATTTTATGAGGATTAACAGAAATGGCCTTTTAGACTTCTCCTTATACCTCAGCCTCCACTGCATGCAAAACACTAAAGAAGATCATATTTGAATAGTGAACAGTGAGAATAAAAACATTTCTTCACCTTTCCCTGCTACTGCTAGCTGTGCTGTGGGAAGAGGCAATTGTCCCTTGTAAAGTTGCCCTTCTGTGTGCGAAGTTCTCTTATGATGAGAAGCAGCCTTACTGCCCTTCATTTGGAAAATACTTTGAGTTCCATTTTTGGTATATCCCAGTGCTGGCCAGCTCTGGAATTCCAGACTCGGGACAAAATTCTCTGAAAGCTGAATGGGTTCATTTTCCAGTGCTTTTCTTTATGTATTTATTTATTTGTACTTCCCACTCTCCTCAAAACCTGTCCTAAGTTATTCAGGAGTAGGAACTGAACTGGAAGTTCACAATCCTGGTAGAAACTGTTGGATTTTCATCAAGCTGATGCATTGTATCCTCAAGCACTGAATCTTTGTGTGTTTGCCTAGATCAGTAAACAGTTCCTCTGGCACCATTCCCAGGCATGAGCTTTGTTTTTCTGATCCTTTTATGAAAATGAGACTCTAGAGCTAACTCCTCAGGCCTCTGTGGAGCACGCCAACTTGCTTTCCCCAACTCACAATAGTTAATGTTGTTTATATAGATTATTTTCAGTGATTCCATCCATAAGGATATTCTGGATTTATAGTTTAGGAACAGGTTCATGACCTAAAAAGAATCCTCAGACATAATTACTTTCCCAGCTTTGCCTTTACAGAGAGCTATAACAGACTTTACATCCAAATAATTGCCTGGAATTGGCTGCTAAATATATGGATTCTCTTCTGAGTCCAAGAGATGTAAGATGGTACACATCCATAGTACATACCATTCAACTCTGAGTCAGTGCCCTGTCTGCTGCCCATAGCACTCAGAAGTAATTTTTTATGAGTAGTTTTTTCTAAGTACTTACAATAATGTGAGGACAGTGTTTCAGCTTATCAGAGTACTGAAACAAAAGGGAAGGCATGCAGTGGTGTGCTAAGATACCAGAATTCTATTAGAAGACACTACAGAGCGAAGTGAAACAAAGCTGCTTCACACTTGTCCACTAGGCCTAGTGAGAACTGGTATCCCCTTCACTGGCCCCCTACTGGTGCACATTCTTCTATGAATTGTGTCTAGGCATTGTCCTGCAGAGAGCTGGTTTGTTTCAACCACACTTTTGATTCCTGAATGTGTTACTAATAAAACTGTAGGGGTGATCAGCCCCACAGTATTCAGCTTGCTCCTGTTTTAAATGTAACCGCTGAGCATGTCACCTGTTTTAGTGTTGCACTATTTTTTGATGGCATCTGGCCCCTCAGGCATCTTTTGTATGTGTGCCACTGCTCACTCGGGGATTCTGGGCTTCCCAGTGCCCCCTGACAGTAAGTTACAGCCACTGTCTGCCCCAGGGAAGGGTGGAGTTGCTTTATGGGGAAACCAGAGTTCAAAGAGGAAAGGCAAGGTGCTAGACTCTCTGCTGTGGGAGCAGACACAGCTGGGGTATGCCCCAGAACCAACAAATGAAAAGCACATCCAAGCCCAGGAGTGCAGACACTGTCACAGTTAATCAGCAGGAATTTGTGTTGACTTATTCCTTGCCCAAAGCTTCCTGCCTTACTCTGTCAGCCCCTTCTGTTTATGTCCTATCATGTACATTTGCTTCTTTGCTTTCCTTTTGTGCATTTTCTAGTGTCATTTCCTCTCCCTGTAGAGAAACCAAGAGAACAGCATCTCCTAGATTAAGCTGACTCATTACTCCAAGATGTTTCTACAGAACAATGTTGCATTATTCTTTGACAGATAGATGACATACCCATGACACACAAAGACTGACAACCCTCTGAGATCTTCTCTGTTGTAGCATGTGGGTTATGCAAAATGTTCAAGTTCCAAAAAGCATTAAAATTATTTCTCCACAGGTTATGCTGTGTGCTTAGTACAAATATCAATGCCACAATGTGCAGAGAAGTCTTGGTAGGATAGGACACTTCCATTTTCTCTAACAAAATACAAAGTTAAAATTCTGAAACTTTCCACTTTTAAATCCATCCCTGTGCCTGTGTTTCAGTTTCTTTCATGTTTGATTAAATAATTGTTTTGATTAGTCAGGACAACACATGAGCACTGTTCTGTGTCCTTCCCAATATCTGACACTGGCATGTGACTCTTCTCAGGGGCTCAGGGAAACATCCTTGTGGGTGGCTCCTTCTTGGCATCACATCACTCATTTCAGATTAATTGTCATCACTGGTTAACTGCAAGTGAATATTTCTTAAAAAAAATAAAACCTTTTGAAAGGGCTCATTTACTAAATTGTTGAACATTTTTAACCTATTAATTTTTCCATTATTTCATTCCACTAAAATCGGTTTAAATATAATTTCTGACTCCACAACTGCTGAATAGGATATTAGGCAGGAACAACATTTTGCTTTTTATCATTACAAAGTGTGTCATTGTTGTACTATACTTCCTCCTCAGACCAGGATTTGGTCTTTCAGTTCTTTCATATGAATGATATTTATGAATTGACTGAGTACACTCTTTGTTTCCTAAGTCCCAGGATGGCTGTCATTCCTGATATATTTTTCAGCATAGTTTTAGCATTACTAGAGGTGCTTGAGAAAATGTTCTAATAAAATAAAAAATTCAGGCACACCTGCCGAAAGTTAGTGAAGACAGTAATGAAGAGATGCAAGTGTGTGAGGACTTGAAAAACTTATACCTGAGGGTTTGATGAGAAGCAATGAAGACTTTTTTTTTTTTTTTTAATTTGGAGCATCTGTATATGGAAAAATTATTTCTGACCTTGTAGTTTTCTAGTTTTCAGGGTTAAAAAAAAAGAAGACCAATGCTAAACTTCCAAAGTTGAAGAAGTACAAACAGATTACCTAAATTTTAGACTTCTAATTCACATATGGTGGACTACATTCTTAGCTGCCATTTTTCCATTAAGCAATGCTCTTGATCTGTAAAGGTCATAAAATCCAATTTATTGAAAGATGTAGATGCAAATAATTACCAAAAGAACCTGATGTTGTCTGCTAGGCATCCTAAAGGCAACAATGAATCTCCTGATTCTGAACAGAACATACTAGTGCAGCTGTTGGACAGCAGGTGCATCTGTGATCGATTGAGCTAGGTATCATGAACTTCTCCAGATCATATTTTAGCACCTCTTTTTCAACTGCAGGAGAGGTAAGAACAATAATTTTTTCCTCTGTGTGAATTCCTTCATCTTCCATTAGCAAAGCTGTGGTTGATAACCTTGTGTAGTAAATACAATCAACTGTAATTAACATTTCAGTTAGCGCCAAGGCCGGAGGCAGTTGTATAGCCATTTCTCCACTAACTGGAGGCAACTACAGCACTGCATCTTTGGTTGTCTCCTTTATTAATTCAATGGCATATTATGGGCTTCTTAATAAAGTTATTTTTTGTGAGGTAGGTTAGTCACCATAACAATGTTAGAACTCATTATAAATATGTGTAAACTCTCTTTTTGATCTGTTTTGGTATCATTAATCTACTATTATCTTTTGAATGGAAGAATGCTTTGCAGAGGTCTATAATTCTGCCTGAAGCTTTCAAATTGTCTTCAGATGCATCTATGGTGTTTCTTCAAATTTACCCTATGATTATTGTTTATTCTCTTTGTTCATATTTTCCTGACTGCAAACTATTTATTATGAGCTTTGGGGGTTTTTTTTCATATTTCTTTCTTCTCAGATTTTCAAATTTGAGCCATGTTGGGTAGGTGGTGGTGATGATGTAGCTTGACTTCTGTTCCATGACTGGGAAGTAGATATTCAATCACGAGAAGAAGTGGCTACTTCAGAAGTAAGCACCACCATACAGCAATACATTGACAAGCTGGAAGATCTGCAAATCATGCAAATGCATGATGTCTAACAAAGAGAAATGCAAAGTCCTACACCTGGGTTGGAATAATCCCAAGCAGCATTACCAAGTGGAGGAGTCAGTGTCTGGGATACTGGAAAAGAATTGGAGGGCTGGTGGAAAGCAAGCTGAACCAGAGTCAGCTCTGTGCCCTTGCAGCAATGGAGGCAAAATGTGTGTTCGACTGCATATATCAGTAAGAATATAATCAGCAGATGAAGATGTGTGATTACTTGTGCCACCAATAAAATAGAGCATCCAGTTTTGCTCTGTCCTCAGTTCGAGAGACATAGAAAAATTGGAAAGAGTGTGGCAGAGGGCCACCAAGATGGCTGGAGAAATAGATATATGAGGAAAGCTTGAAAAATTTGGGCCATCCAGCCTGGGGAAGAGAAATCTCAGGGGGGATGTAATCATAGTCTTTCAATACCTGAAAAATAGCTACAGAGAATGAGGATCTACTTCCTTCTCAAGGATGCAACAGGACAAGAGGCACTGGGCACAGGGAGAATTTCTGTCTAGATATGTAAAATAATTCTTCATGGTGAGAACAATTAAATATTTTAATAAGTTACTGAGGATCTCCTTCACTGGAAATATTTGGCTTGCCAGGGCCACAGATAACCAAAGTTTAAGACCCTGCTTTCAACAGACAACCAGACTGTGTGTTCTCTGGGGGTCCCCACTGTCCTGGGGTGTTCCTTGATTCTGGGGTTCAGAGTAAAGCTGTGGCATAGAAGAGGAGGATTGAAGAATCCTCTTAGGCCTTTAACAGGAGAGATATCAGATAATAAGGATTAACACATTCTTTAAATGCTCAGAAATTTTTCCAGTCTGAATCACACAGACCTTGCCTGAGGCACCAGTCCTGAAAAAAAAAATGATGTTATGTTTATAGGCAGCACAGTTTAAATGTAATTTTCTCTTATCACGTTGAGATAAAATAATTGCTTGCACATTCCCTGGTTACAAAAGGTTCAGTAAAATTCTTGCCTGGCTCATTTGTTTGATTCTGTGCTAATTCTTTGGCAATGACAACAGGACCATATCCCCAGTTTGTATAGTATGTAAAGCATTTTTTTTCCATCCAACAGAAAATACATCAAGAGTGTTTCATTAGTTGGATTATAATTTTCTGTCTTTAGCATAATCATTGACCCAGAATAATTGCATGAGAATATGAGGCCTCAGTTATTCTGAATTTAGCTGGTTCATTGCTCAATATAATCAATTCTGTGTAATTCTAAACCTAGTAGCTTTTAAATCTCTGTAATTTAAATCTAGTGTTTTCAGAGGGGCAATATATGGTGGGGTTTTTTGAGAAAAAAAAAAAAAGTTTGATTTGAAAATCATATCAAAATATCTTTGATTGTGCAAGGCCCTTTTCCTATCTGATTTGTATTTCACATCATATATATTTTGGAAAACAGCCTTGGTTTTCCATGTCAAGATTTTCTTTTTAGTTTTTATTCTTTTTTTTTTACCATCCATTTTACTTCTCACCTTTTATTTCAAGGAGAATAAAAAGAAGAAAAAAGGAAACAATAAAAAAAGGCCAAAAACCCATAAGCATTGAAAGTGTGGAAATTAATCTTTTTTTCCTCACTTTAATGTTTGAGGAAACAACTTTAAAAGAAATAAGAAAAAAAAAAAAAGGAATAAGAAGGTATCTGTCCTGCTTAATACTTTTGTCAATAACCTGGATGGTGACACAGAGTACACAACTATCAAGTTTGCAGATGACACCAAGTTGGAGGGGGCAGGAGGAAGAATTAAATGCTCAAGGGCAGGGTCACTATTCAGAGAAAACTCAGTAAGTCAGAGGGATGTGTCTGAAAAGGCCTTATGCGATGCAACAAGGAGGAACACTAAGTCCTTCCCCCTGGAAGAAAGACTCCCCCAGCAGCTACAGCTGTGTGCTGAGGGGCTGGATCACTGCTTTACAGAAAAGGCTCTGGGGTCCTGGGCAGAACCAATGGGGACATAAGCCAGCAGAGAGCCCTGGCAGCAAGGGCACCCAGCAGCATCCTGGGATGCATTAGCAAAAGCACCACCTGCAGATCAAGGGAAAGGATTGTCCCTCTTTAGACCCCACATGGAATTCTGCCTCCAGATGGGTTTCTCTATGGAGAAGAGACTTGAACAAACCAAGGCAAGTCCAGGGGAACCTTAAGGATAGTCAGTGTGGGATCAGTGACCCTATGAGAAGGTACCAGGGGAGCTGGGCTTGATGTGCGGCCCTAACAGCCACCTGCCCCTACCCAGGGCAGAGGTGCTGAGACCAAGAACCCCAGCTTTTCTGAGGATGAGGGACAGTGGGTAGGAAACACAGGAGCTGAGGCAGGTGATCCAGGGAGGTTGTGCCATCTCCATTCTTGGAGGTCTGTCACAAAAACCCTGAGCAGCCTGTTCTGATCTCATACTTGATGCTTTGAATATGAGCCTGTACTAGACACATCCTGAAAACTCTTCCCATCTGAGTTATTCTATAATTTTAGGATTTGAAAAAAAAAAAAAAAAAAAAAAAAAAGAGAAAACATTAAAAATGAAAAAAAAAGAAAAAAAGGAGTGAGATTAAAAAAAGAGTAAGTAAAAGAATGAG
>JANHGN010010577.1:0-10988 GCA_024605025.1 Megaceryle maxima | reverse complement strand
CCACCGGAAACATCTGTCACACCGGAGTTATTCTAAAATTTAAGGTTTTAAAAAAAAAAAAAAAAAAAAAAAAAAAAGAGAACACATTAAAAGTGAAAAAAAAAGAGAAAGAGGTGTGAGTTTAAAACATGCTTATGTGCACATATGCCCCAAACACACAGAGGAAATAGAAAATAATTTCTGCTTTAAACTTTAAAAAAACAAAACAAACCTTGATGTTCTAATAATAATGGACTGAGATTTTCCATCACAGTATTATGTTTTAAGTTAAAAAGGTGGGGTTTTTTTCCTGAAGAAAAAAATGGTTCTATTCAGTTCTAGTTTCTGAGTGCTTATTAAAAGCACTGAAAATCTCACTGGACTCTCGTCTTGCAGGTAGACTAATCATACACAGTGAACTGGTCATGAATAATCTGGGACAGGATTAGACCTTGATGATTTGGTGCTTCTGCATGTTCTGGCTATGGACCAGATTCTCCTTTTCCTAAAACAGTAAGTGGCTTCTTCAAGCATTTATATTGCAACACATGCATTTACACCAAATGAAATCCTGTACTGCTGAATCTTTTTGTGAGCAGTTTTATTTGTTAACCCCAGTGAGCTAAATATTTTTAGTGAAGTTGAACAAGCCCAAGCTTTCCAAAATAAACATACTGAATCTTTGACTGGAGAGGTAGCTTTTTTCCATCTTTTGTTTGTTTGTTTGACTGATAACATTCAGCTGCCCATTGGAAATTGATAACATTTAAGATGATTTCATAGATTTCATAGATTTTTCACAGCTGGAAAACATTTTTTAAAAATCAAATTGAACAAAAGATGAAGAAAAGGCCCTCATTTTTTTGAGTGATAAACCATTCACTTGAGCTCATTCCACTGTTGAGTGCATCAAGCATTGGAAAGTTAGACAGATGGCATTGAAATGATATCTTGATGATTACTTCTCACAATTTTTTTTTAGATATTTCAACTTTTTTTTTTTTTTTTTTTTTTTTTCTTAACAGAGTATGATTTTTATGGAATCCTCCCTTACTGAGTCACTTGCAAGCACATTATTTCATTCTTACAAGAAAAGTGTTGCACTCCTAAGGCAATTACCTGAATATGTGATACTGCTTTCAGTTTATGCAAGATTTCACATAGAATTCTATAGGCATAGGAGTTCCTTCTTCTCTTCTTTCATATGAAAATGTCTTCTAAGCATATCTCCTATGTCATTTGCAAACAAGACTTTTCTAAAATCACTACACACAGTCAGAAGCTAGAGAAAATGGAAAAATGAATTTCCCAGTGGAATTCTTTATATGAATGATTTCATATTGTTACAATATATCATACAAAGTCTTAGCATGAAATTTCACAGAATTATGTGAAATAGCACTAAATTTCATTTAGTAGGGACCAATTTAGATTGACTGAAAGGTGTCCTGAGACTTCTTGTAAACTCATGTATCCTCTTACAAGTTTTGTGATTTACACTTTCACTCTGCAAAAATCCATAAAAAAAAGATTTAAAGAAATGATCTCTCTTTTGTGAACACATAATTTAAACCCACTTTCCCTTTCTGACATTTGAGTTGGGTTAGGGAGGAACGTACCTGAATTCATAAAATAGAGTATTGGTATCTTTTAACACCACATATCTCATACTGCCTGTGGGTAAACATATATCTTTGCCAAAATTGAATGGTTACTTTTTACATTCAGAAGTCAGTATCTCCCATGAAAAAGTCAAAAACCTTTCTAAAGAAAGCAATATAAAACTATCTTATACATCCTAAAATTTTTTAGGGGGTTTATTCATCACTTTTTGAGACTGTTAGCAGGAATAATATGATGCAAATTAATATTTGTTTGTGCTGTTAATTTTTAAATTTTCAATTTTGCAGGTTTTCCTTTGGCCAGTAGAAATTATTTAATGCTTTCTGACAGTCACAAGGAAAACTGCTCATTTCACAGAGTGTAAGTCAAAATAGGATGAAAGAAGTTTATTGATTTCTTAAGAACATATAAATAACTAGCAATCAGTGGACAATTCATCCAGGACTGATATCAGTAATACAGTAGATATTCTGCAATATTAGACAGTTGCAAAATAAATAAACAAAACTTAATAATAAACATAAATTTCACATTCTTCTATAAAGTTCATATCACATGCCTGTGCAAAGACACACACATTCAGAGCTCACTTCACCCAGGACATGTTGGTTGCCAGTAACCTCACACCATCCTGGGCATGGGGGCTACCCTGATCACATACCTCTCCTGTGGTAGATGTGGCAGTCCCAGCTCAGTGCATACCCCTGCTACCCCCTACAACCTGGTCACACACACACTGATGGGAAAGGGTCCTGTGAGATTGCTTACACACACCTGTGATGGTGACAGACTCTGTGTTGTATGTCTCAACATTGCTGCACCAGTGTGGGCAGACTTCAAACCACAAACTGGGTGACAACTGGACCACAGGTTAGAAGTTCCTGTTTCCTTATGAGCTCAAATACAGAACTAACTCTGAAGACTGCAACCTCATCCCTACGCGCATGGCCAGACCCAGGGCTTGGAAGACCAAGGGGTCCAGAGACCTCTGAAGACTACCGAAGACCCCTCAGAGACAGCATTAGCATGTGTGCCACTGCCAGGTGGTAGGGTAGGTGCAGTTAAGCAAAACAGTTAAGGATTAATTTTCAACAGGACAACCCAATAAAAGAGCAGGAACAACCACCATTGAACGGAAAGTTCTCCTACCAGACTTGGAAACAAATCAGACTGATGGGACACGGCAGATCCATGGTGGTAGCTCCTTTCTTTCCTTTCTTTCTCTTTCTTCACAAACTTGTTGTTAGGCAAATAAAGTCACTTGGCACTTGACTCCATTTTGAGTCTTAATTCTGTTCCTGAGAATACAGTCAAAACCTTGCTCTGGTCTATGACTGGTGCGTGACAGATGGAACTCCACTTGTCCCAACCCCACAGGACCCTCACAGCAATGGATAGGGAGGCTGCTCCCTCTGGTCCCTCTGGCCTCCACAGGGGCTGTGATGCCAGAGGGTGATTTCTGGCAGTGACAAATCAGGTTTCACTCCTGTCTGTTCCACTATGAAGTGTCTCCCTCTGGTTATGAATTTTCATGCTTCCTTTATACTACTGCTAGTGACTCCTTCTTTATATCAAAAACCTCTTTATAATTCCATCATTGCTATTTAATCCAGCTGACAACCATTTTCTTCTTGAGCATGATCAGTTTTGTGCAAATATTCTGAAAAACAGGTTCCTGTGTTCAATATGTACACATGCACACGTGCACACACACCTATCCACTGCTCACACTCACATTCTCACCTGAACAGTCAATTTTCAAAGGTGGTCTGTGGAGGCACACCACTACTGATCACCATGGGAACAGTGTGTGACTCTTTATTCTGAGATTATCAGGATGGGCATTTGTCAGTAAGCATTCAAGTAGATAAATTTGTGATTTGGTTATAATATTTCATTTGAAATGAAGATTTTCATCTCTTTTCTTCCCAGGAGGAAAGAAACCTTTTTTACCTGCACTTATTTCTTTTCTTTTCACCAAGATCACCCAAAATTTCAGCAAAAGGTTTAGGAAAGTATTTATTTTATTTACTTTCAAGAAAATATGGGGAAAGCACATGTCATGACTGGCTTTCCAGTCATTTTTACCACGTAGCTGGAACAAGACCTTGTAGGATGAACAGCAATCTGGCCAGTATGGGTTGCTCGAGAAGGAGGCACTGGGGCATCCTGGATTCCCAAAATGGCTGCAGAGAGCTCTGTGGAGCTGTAAATTCCTCATCTGTGATAGAAATCTGTACTGGTTTAGTTTAATCCCTAATAGTTCTGGACCACATGGATTATGTGGTCTTTAAACAATGCAAGTAAATCAAGTTACATACCTGACTTGCTGCTTTTTTCCTGCATTCAGGACAGACATATCCATGGCAAATTCACTGCAGAGAGGAGGCCAAATGAAGCTGCAGGATGGAGCAATTTATATGGCCCTTTGGGCCCTTTAGGTTGCTGGTAGGATAACCACATAAGCCTGTTCATCTGTCCATACTATTTTGTTTCAGATCCTTGCGGTAACTCTGGCATCACATAAAAATCACTTCTGAAAATTCTTGTGGTTAACTCCCTATCAAGAACTGAGCAGTGAAGCAGATATCACACTTGACTGGAAGGCATAGATTTTTAAAAAACTCTTTAGGTCTTCAAAGTACAGTATAATGACTCACCAGTTTCTTTCTAGCACACATCAAACACCATTTAAAACTCATTTCCATGCACATTGCTAAAGTGAGAGGCTTTCCATCACTTTCCTAAGAGAACTTTCCACTGTCTAAAGGTCTTATTGTTAAGAAGATTATTTTCTTCAGGTTTAGCTTAAATTTGCCACTGCCTTTTACCCATAAATCCTAGTTCTATTTACTCCATCTAATTTATTCCCAAAATATGATTGTTCTTTTCCCTCTTTGGATTTTCAGAGATGCAGGAGGTATAACTTGAGGACCAACACATCTACCTGTAGGATTTCCGATTCTAATTGGAATCAGGCCCACCTCTGAACCAGTGCTTATCTTGTTCTAGTTTAAGATGTATTGTGGTGTCTTAGACATGATAGGGAAGCCATTTTTCTCAGGGTCATCTCTGTTACATTCTAGAAACTCCAGTGTTAATAATAAAGTGTAAATCTCCATCTCTAAAATAAACGCTAGACAGAATCATGGAATGGTTTGGGTTAGAAGGGGCCTTTGAAGGACATCTAGTTCCAACCCCCCTGCCATGGGCAGGGACATCTTTCATTAGATCAGGTTACTCAAAGCCCCCTCCAACTTGACTTTGAACACTTCCAGGGATGGGGCATCCACAACTTCCCTGGGAAACCTTTTCCAGTGTCTCACTACCCTCATTGTAAAGAATTTCTTCCCTATAACTACCATGTTATACTTTTATATCTACCTTCTTTTAGCTTGATACCGTTACCTCTTGTCCTGTAACTACAGGTCTTGGTAAAAAGTCTTTCTCAGCCTTTCTTATAAGCCCTCTTTTTATATTTAAAGAACACAATAAGGTGTCCCTGGAGCTTTCTCTTCTCCAGGCTGAACAAATCGAACACTCCCATCCTTTCTTCATATGAGAGGTGCTCCATTCCACTGATCATTTTCATGGCCCTCCTCTGAGGTCCCTCTAACAGGTTCATTACTTCTTTGTAGTGGGAGCCCCAGAGCTGGATGCAGTGCTTCAGGTGGGGTGTCAAAAGAGCAAAGGGGGCAAATGACCTCTCCTAACCTGTTGCTCACACTTCTGTTTGTGTAGCCTGGGATACAATTGTCTTGGTTTTAAATCTAAATCTGCTTTTATATTTACAATGACTAAATAAGACAGGAATGAGTCCATTAGATAATAGGTACTGATTAAAGTGAAATATAAAAAAAACTACTTACTGTGTTTTCTTTCAGTAAATAACTGTCCTGGTATGAGTAAGAACAGAACTAATTCTGTTCAGTGATTTTACTTTTCAGCTCAGTTCTTCTAACTAACTGCATTTTCTCAAGTTATCAGCCTGTTTTCACAGACAGTGTCTGCTGCAAGCAGTGATAGCACCCCATGTTTAGAGTTGATACCAAGGATTGGTATGCAGACCAAGGCCACTGCTGGATTTGTGCACGACATTGGGGGGTGCAGGAAAGTGAAAGGCTGCACCTGCAGGGAGGAGCGGACAGGGTAGGTGACCCCAAACTGACCAACGAGGTATTCCATCCCATATATTTCATATGCGGTATAAAGATGAGGGATCTGGAGTGTCCATGGCTTTTCTCCTCTCTTGGACCACTTTGCCACCTTTGCTTGGCTTGGCTCAGGTCCTCTTTTGGTTACTTCCTTGGAGCATCCAAGGAGGATGCTGTCCATTTTGCCTTCAATCCCAATCAATATGTTCCTGAATCTGGTGCCAGAATCCAGCTCCTGAACACAGCTCCTATCTGCTGAAGGGCCTAGTCTGGGACCTTCTGGTACCTGCTCCACAGCATCAGTGGTGACAGTGAAGCAATTACCATCAGGGCGTTGTGTTTGATACTGGTTTTGTATATATTTGTATATATTCCATTTTTATTATTATTATTTTCATTAAAGCTGTTCTAGTTTCCTTTTCTAATTGCTAAGTCTATCTCCCTTATTCCCTTTATCTTCCCCTTTGGGAGGGAGGGGGTTTAACAGAGAGCATCTGTTATTGGTCTAAGGGGCCACCCTGAACCTAAACCATGACAATAACTACTCCCTAGAACCACATTTTTCATTCATTTTCATCATGGTAGTCAGATTCCAAACATGTTTCATTTCAAGTTGAGTAAGTGTTGGAGCTCCCATTCTCCACAAGAGTAAAGGACAAATGATTCCACAGAATAAACACCACAAGACTATCAAACTTAGTGCCCCAAAGAGGCAAGTAAGTACTAGTAAGATTGATCGAAATGCTGCCAAATCTGAAGCCAGAGGGGACTGGTTGAAATACCAGCTGATGTTTGCTGTATCTGTTAATTGCCATACATACTGTTGAATACTGTGTTGTTTATCATTTTGTCTGAACGATCTGTAGTAGCTAGCTTTATTCTAAGGAAAAATGAGGATGCTTATAGATTTTTCTTGAACATGACTGAATCCTACAGTAAGCTGTGACCCCACTTTGTTTTGTCTACCATTAGACTTCAATTCAGTAAAATATTTTTATTAATTCAACTAACATGCAAAGTTCTCTGGATATGTTGTTTTACTATCTTCACTTGGCTAGACCTGAGAAATGAGGACAGTGTGATGGTGGAGGCAGAAACCAAGGGCTGGGGGTGGGAGCTGGATCACAGTGGCCTTGCATAGAGTGTCAGAGCTGTAATGCTCATCTCGTGGCCAGAAAGGCCATCAGTGTCTTGGCAGTGAATCACCAGCAAAATGGAGGTGAATCTTCTCTACTCATCCCTGGTGAGACACACCTCCAGATCTGTATCCAGCGCAAAATAATAGCTCCTCATGACAAGACATGGACATACTGGAGTGTATGTTCATGCATGGACAACATGGAGCCAGTCCAGAGACTTAAAGATGATTCAGGGCCTGAAGCATCTGTCATGTGAGGAAAGGCTGAAAGAGCTGGGGCTGTCCAGACTGGAGAAGGTAAGGCTCAGAGTCATTTATCCATGTGCCTGAAAAGCGGAGTAAAAGCAACAGAACCAGGCTCATCTTAGTGGTGCCCTGTGACAACATGAGAGGCAGTGGGCACAAAAAACCAGGAAATTCAACTTAAACTTAAAAAAATAGATTTTTACTATAAGGGTGATCAAGAACTGGAAGAGGTTGACCACAGAGATTGTAGAGACTCCTCTTTGAAGATATTCAGAACCCAACTGGACATGGTCCTGAGCAACCTGCCTCTCACTGACCCTGCTCTGAACAGGGAATCAGACCAGATAACCTCCAGAGGTGCCTTCCAGCCTCAGCTGTTCCAGGAGTTGTTAAAACATTTGCTTAAGATCTGGGCAAGAACCTTGACTAATATAAATGAGTATCAAAATGGAGAAAGGAGAGATCCAGCAGGAGCTGGCAGCTCTCACCTGTGAGGCTGAGAGGGTGATGTGGCTGGAGGCATTGATGGGGAAACAATGGGAGATTTAAATGCGGCAGAGCGAAAAGCAGCTCCCAGCCCTCGAGCAGTGAGACAGTGGCTGTTTCCATCCTGGTGACAGGGCCAGCAGGGCACAAGAGGTGCATGTGCAGGCACTGAGAGCTGCCTGCCAGGAGCCCAGGTCATAAGCAGTGAGGGGGCAGCTCCCAAAGCCCGGGGAGGAATAGGAAGCCCAAACCCAACGAGACCCTTCTGCTCTCCCCCTTGAGGCTGGCACCCTCCCTTTGCAGGACCTCATCAATGGTCTCCACTCACCAGGTCAAACTCCCATCACCCACTGCAGTAAATGTGGGAACCCAGATGGAGGTCCATGGAAACACACAGCTGTCCAGGCCTCAGGCTGCAGCGAGTGCCTGAGCTTCTCACTATGAGTGGAAGCCCTGAGAACTGCTGCATACGGTGTGAACATATTGATGATTCACCTGAGTGGAAGAGTTGCAGGATGAGGGGGAAAGGTTAAGGTGTATCAGGGATACTGAGGAAAAAGACTGGTGGAGTGCTGGCGGCTGATAGGGTACATCTCTCTCAAAGGGGGAGAAGGATTCTATCATGGGAGTTGGCCAGGCTCATTGGCAGAGTTTTAAACCAGATTCGAAGGGGAAAGTTGGAAAAAACAGGCTCAATGGAGACAAGCCTGGGATGTTTGTGGGATGGTGTAGCAGCTCCATTGCTATTCCAGCAGTTGTAGGGGACATTGGACTATGTGATACCCACAATGGTAACAAATGCTTCTCTACTAAGTCTCTGAAGTGTCCATATACCAGCGCAAGAAGCATGGGAAATAAACAAGATGAACTAGAAATCTGGGTGCGGTCACAGGCCTGTGATCTCATTGCGATTACAGAGACGTGGTGGGATAGCTCACATGACTGGAATGTGGTAATGTGGAATGTGGTAATGATCAACTATGTACTTTTTAGGAAGGACAGACTGACAAGGCAAGGTGGTGAAGTTGCTCTCTGTGTGAGTAAGCAACTAGAATGCATTAAGCTTAACCCAGCGGGAGACGACAAAAGTGTTGAAAGCTTATGGGTAAGAGTTAAGGGACATGTAAATATGGGTGATACTATTGTGGGCATCTACTGCAGACCACCAAACCAGGAAGCAGCTGTCGACAAGGCCTTCTGGAGGCAGCTGGAAGTAACATAAGCCGTCCAAAAGGTTCCTGCAGTGCATTGATGACATACTTCTGCTGCAGGTGGTTGAAGAACCAACAAGGAGAGGTGCAATGCTGGACCTTGTATTAACAAACAAAGAAGGTCTGGTTGCGGATGTCTTGGTCGGAGTTTGTCTTGGCTGTAGCAACCATGACATGTTATTTAATATCATTAGGGAAAGAAGCAGGGTAATAAGTAAAATTTCTACCCTGGACTTTAAGCTTTGTCCTCTTCAAAAATCTACTTAGAAGCATCCTTTGGGCTAAGACTCTAAAAGGTAGGAGCACCAAAGAGAGCTGGTTAATATTCAAACGTTACCTCCTCCAAGTTCAAGATAAATGTATTCCCTTGAAAAAAAAATTAAGTAGAGGAGGCAGGAGACCTGTATGGATAAGCAAGGAGCTCCTGAAAAAACTTCAAATGGAAGAGGGATGTTTACAATATGTGGAAAAAGGGTCTGTTTAATTGGGAGGATTATAGAAATGCTGCCAGGGTATGTAGAGACTCAACAAGAAAGGCCAAGGGTCTCTTGGAACTCAGTCTCACAACAGAGTTGAAAGAAAACAAGAAGAGCTTTTTCAAATACAGCAGTGAGAAAAGGAAGAGTAGGGAAAACCTGGGGCCACTGCTAAATGAGGTGGGAGATATGGTAACAGAGGATGCAGAGATGACAGAGCTACTGAATGC
Organism: Megaceryle maxima; assembly: GCA_024605025.1. Lineage (NCBI taxonomy): Eukaryota > Metazoa > Chordata > Aves > Coraciiformes > Cerylidae > Megaceryle > Megaceryle maxima. Next base: position 1,445 of record JANHGN010010577.1, on the reverse strand, counting down.
CTTCTTTGCCTCAGTCTTTACTCCCCAAACCAGCCCTTGGGAACCCCAGTCATTGGAAGTAATACATCAGAACTGGATAGAGGAAGACAGTCCACTAGTCAGTCAGGACTGGGTTAAAGATCACTTGGATAAACTGAAAACACACAAATCCATGGGCCCTGATGGGCTGCATCCATGTGTGCTGAGAGAGCTGGCTGATGCTGTTGCTGAGCTGCTCTCCATCATTTTTTAAAAATCATGGAGAACAGGAGAAGTGCATGATGACTGGAAGAGAGACAATGACACTCCAGTCTTCAAAAAGGGTGTGAGAGAAGACCCAGGCAACTATAGACCAGTCAGCATCACATCCATCCCTGGAAAGGTGATGGAGCATCTCATTCTGGAGGCCATCTCTAACCACATGGAAGAAAAGAAGGTTATCAGGAGAAGCCAACATGGATTTACCAAAGGGAAGCTCTGCTTGACTAATCTGATATCCTTCTATGAAGGCATGACCAAATGGGTAGATGAAGGGAGACCTGTGGATGTCATATACCTTGACTTCAGTAAGGCTTTTGATACTGTACCCCATAACATCCTCATAGAAAAAAATCAATAAATGTGGCATAGACAATTGATCTGTGAGGTGGATTGAAAACTGTCTCAACAACAGAGTTCAGAGGGTCGTGATCAGCGGCACAGAGTCAAGTTGGAGACCTGTGGCCAGTGGTGTTCCCCAGGGATCAGTACTGGGTCCAGTTTTGTTCAATATCTTCATCAACAACCTGAACAAGGGGATAGAGTGTACTCTTGGTAAGTTTGCTAGTATGAAACTGGGAGGGGTGGCTGAGACACCAGAAGGCTGTGCTGCTATCCAACAAGATCTGGACAGGCTGGAGAGCTGGGCAAAGGTGAACCTCATGAAGTTCAATAAGGAGAAGCATAGAGTCCTGTATCTGGGGAGGAATAACACCAGGCATCAGTACAGGTTAGGGGTCGTCATGCTGGAAAGCAGCACAGTGGAGAAAGACCAATGGATAGCATGTTATCCGTGGGACGGCAATGTGCCCTTGTGGCCAGCAATGACAATGGCATCCTGGGTTGCATTAAGAAAACTGTCCAGCAAGTCTAGGGAGGTCCTCCTTCCCCTCTGCTCTGCCCTAGTGAGATCACACCTGGAATACTGTATCCAGTTTTGGGCTCCCCAATGAATAAGAGAGACAAGAATTTACTGAAGAGAGTCCAATGGAGAGCTATGAGGATGATTAAGGGACTTGAGTGCGGGAGACCATAATGGACAATCGCACACAGACCAATGTAATCAAGTGAATGTCATTTATTATGAGTTACACAGTTGCTTATATATCTCGTTATCCCTAACATGTGCTACTATCCCCTACATGATTGGTCACTACTTAAAAGCCATGCATCCTTGATTATACATGATTGGTGATTTCTGGCTGTCC
>JANHGN010010575.1:0-36394 GCA_024605025.1 Megaceryle maxima | reverse complement strand
AAAAAAAAAAAAAAAAAAAACAAAAAACCACCCAGAAGGAAGAAAAGAAACAGAACAATTAAGCTAATGACAAGACTTAAAAGATTTGGTGACCCTTCTGAAAATAGAAATGGAAGCCTGTAAAAAGAAACAAATTCAGTAGTTCTGGTCTATAAACCTTTAGTCTTCACATTTACACTTCACATTTTGTTTCTGAAACAGGCAGTGGGAAAGACCAGTAGATGTTTCTTTGGTGAGGTAAATTATAATAGCAAGCAAAATGACTTTTGGAAAGGATGATCATCAAAATATTGTCAGAAATGTGAAAATTCCAAGTACATACATCCCTATGTTTACAAGACGGCCTGTAGGTAGCACAGCTCACTGGCAAGTGAGCTTTACTGCAGTACAGGGAAAGAGATTCTCAGTAGAAGCATGAAAAAGATATATAAACATGAATAAAAATAAACCAGAGAGGTGCTGTAAAAGTAGATTAACCAATAAAATTAATAGGAAAAATATCAACAAAACAGACACTGTAGAAGAAAAAGTTAATTATCTTTTCATGCACCTGATACTAAGCACTACACCCAGGTTTCTGTGTGCTATCCAGTTTAACACTACAGAAGGTAAGGGTGTCTTTATGTTAAGACCACCAGCTCTGCTGCTGCTCTTAAATTCTACACCACTATTGTTGGATAAAAATAGCAAGGGTTTAAGGATTGGTGGGAACAGAAAAAGAAGTTAATAGGAGTTTAGAGACAACTACAAGAATCAGCACAACCCTCAACAAAGTTTTAATACTTAAATCCATACCATGGTCCATGATCTGGCAAAGTAATTGTGATAAAGAGCACACTATCCTGTAGGTAAACATGTCTAAGAGAAGACCTGAAAACCCACTTTATCATTGGGATCAGCTATCTCCTACATAGTGGATAAAGAAAAAAAAGCCTCTTCCATCAGTCAAAAGTAGCTTTAAAGGAAAGAACGCACTTAAGATGGCACTTAAGTTAACCTTAAGAATTCAAGAAGGAAATATGCAGAGCTCAGACACCTAGCCAAAGTGCACCTGTCCAAAAGCACACAGAGTCCAGAGCAAGCAAAAATAGCTGAACGAATGACTATGAAAAGTGACATGATTAATAGTTACACACACTCACGACAGATCGTCCAGCCTGTTTTCCACCCCTTCTTCCCCATCACAGGGCAGAACAACCGCAGCAGCCTCAGGGACAGCCAAAGAACTCCAAGGTGAGATGTCCACATCAAAAAATATTTTGTCGCTCTCTTATATCTGCCACACTCGCTCTTGGTGGAGTCTCTGGTTAGAAATTACACCGCTAAAGCAGAGGAGGGCAATCACACCAGGCTCACCACTTCGCCCTGGTGCAACGAGAAGAGGGCAAGATGCTGCTGCCTCCCACTATGGCACTGACCGGCGGCTTCCAGCCGGGCGGCGAGCCCAGCTCTCGGCTCCGGCAAGGCCCTCGGCGCCATCGGTCCTCCCCACGGCCACCGGGAACACCCACACCGTCCCCAGCTCCCCAGTACTAAACCGCCGAGGACAGCAGGGAAGAGAGGCCGGCGAGGCCATGGGGGGCACGAACCGAGCCGCCCGCCGAAAGGCTCCCCAAGCTGCTCGCCCGGCCACGGACCGGAGAGCCGCAGCGGCGGTGCGCAGAGAGGGGAGAGTGGGAGGCCGGTGCCCGCCGGTTGCCGAAGAAGAGGGGGTCGCTGGCAGCTCCCGGGAGGCCCCCACCCCGCCGCCGCCGTGACCTTCACTCCCACTCCCACCCCCACCGGCACCGCGGCCCTCACGCGGCGATCCCCACTCTCCCTCTCCGCGGCCCGACACCGGCCGCAGTGCAGGGAAAGGCCAGGCCGCCCCCCACGGCTGGTCACCGCCATGGGCCCGGGCGAGCACGGCCGGAGGTGACCGGGACACAGCGGGAGGGGTGAGAGTGGCGAAGGGGAAAGCTCCCCGCACTCACTATTCCTTGATGAGCACCATGGCGGCACCGCCGCGCGCCTCCCGCCCGGTCCGGCCCCGCTGAAGGTGACAGGCGCCTCCGGGCCGCTCCGCTGGACCGCGCCGCACCGGGACGGGGCGGGAGGGAGGGGGGGGAAGGTGGAATGGGGGGAAGGGGGGGGGGAAGCCGGAGTGGCGGGAGCAGGGGAGGGGCGTTTCTGCGGCAACGGCTGCGTCACGGCGCCACGCAGGCGTGCTTACCTCAGCAGCGCGGCAGGGCGGGCCGTTGATCGCGGACTGAGGGCCGGGGGCGAGTGGGGTGGGAGAGAGCGCGAGGCCTTTGGGCTCCTCCGCATCGGTGAACGCGAGCGTTCCTCAGCAGCGCGCTCCCGCCTCAGCCCGGCCCAAGGCGGGCAGCCTCACCCCGCGGGGTTTGGGGCACCTTCGGCCAGTGACTGATTCCCCCCCTCCCCACTCTGGGGGAGTGGGGAAGGAGGGCTGCCGAACGACGTGGGTATTAATGCAGCTGGAGGCTGCAGCCAGTGCCTCTCCTCACCAGGCCCTAACGGAGGGTGTTTTCAAGTCCTCTTTCATTTTCAGCACTACTACGGAGCAGCAGCCACCTGAACTAGCTTTAAGAATAACCCCAAGTACCTATTAGAGGACAACTTTTGTTAGAAGCCCTTTTATGTGACCTGGACTCACTTAAAAACAAAGAAGCCAACCAGGTAAAGACCATTAGTTTTACTACTTTGTCACTGAAGTCACAGAGCAAGGATTGTCTTTACCTGATTGCAAAAAAAAAAACACCATATATTTAGCTCAAGCACAGATGACTTAGATGTGCAGCTCTCCCCCTCCCTCCACGTCTTCTGTAGCATCCTCCTCTGAAGGCCACAGTTGCTCATATGTCATTCTTTGGTACCAGTTCACCCTATATAACTGAGCTTCATACTTCTCAAACTGTTGTCTATTCTAAAAATAATACTATAACAACACAGATTAATGAAAATCTCCCTGTTAGCTCTTAACCTAGAGCAGAAAGTCAAGGAAATTCAAGGTGTAGCCAAGTAATTTGGCAGATGACACTGTAACACATTCATGCTCACAGAGCCTTGTTAGGAGCCAAGCAATACCTTTATTATGTTCAGCCTCAAAAGGATTAACTTAATACCACATTTATTTTTAGATAGCAGTACTGCAAGAATGCACATCACCTTACAAACATGGAAAAGATGACACAGGCCTGCTGCTGCAAGGCCCTTACACTTCAACAAACACGACAAAAAAAATTGTGACTGGGAGGAGGTGGGGGAAGCTAATGCTGCTGGGTTAAAAAGAAGGGGCTTTCTGAAAAGGGGGACTGTCCCAGGAATACAAACTGAGTGACAGAAGGGCAGGTACAAGGAAGGGGCAAGCAGCAGTAGGGAAGATGACAACGTGGAGCACAGGACACGTGATAAAAAAATTGTGCAGAGAGAGGCTGGGCAGGACAGGTAGAAAACCAAGGAGCTGTAGGGTTTATAATTAACATGTAAGAATGCATCTACATAACACAGCATTGTTTCATTTTATTCCAAAAAAGATAATTGTGAAATAAATCAAAAGTGCTTTTTTTTTTTTTAATTAAAAAACCCACAATCCTTTCCCATCACAAATCCTACTGTAATACTTCCATTATGAATACTTCATACTTCTAAACGGGGAAGTAGGGAACACCAAAAGCTCTGCAGATGCAGAAAAGACTCTAAATAAATAAACAAGTAATAAATGTGTAGTTTTAAACATTTCCTTTTACACAACAGTATCTGCTTTATAGTTTGTGGCATACTTTCAAATTCAGCATCCTGTCAAGAAGGAAAAATCTTCTAAACATTTCAGTGATTTACCAACTTAGTTAAAATCTCATTATCCTACAGTTTTCCTTTGCAGACAGAGCATGAAGAGGCCAGGCTCTGGTGTGGGAGTCGAACATTTCAATCGCAGTACCAGCATTACAGTTAAAATGGAGCCTCAGCGAGTTTTGGTTTGTTTTTTTTTTTTTTTGCACAGACATCTGTGCCTAGTTTCATCTCAAGGATCCAGATACTCTTTGACAGTAACTGAATAAAAGTTAAGTGTCCTATTTAGCAAAACAGCACAGATTTTCTCCACTGCTCTCCATAGCACCATTACATTAGTGCTGTAACTGTGTCAATGGGGTTTAGGTACCAACAGATTAGTGAAAGGAAAAACCTGTCATCTCTCCCTTCCCCACTCTGGTTTTTTTTTTTTTTTTTTAAATACAGATGCATATTAAATGCATGTGAGAGCCTGTAGAGGCCAGGAGCAGCATTTCCAGAAGGTGCAATCATTTTCATGCAGCAACACTCTTGACTGAAGCCTCCTACAAACAGGAAGTACTCACAGATCAGGTTTCTGCTTCCTTACATGCGGTCAGGAATGCATTTATGGAAGAGATGAGGTCTCTCCCATGACCACCCTACTTGTACTTCTATGGATGAAGGTAAGGGGGTACAAGGGGCATCAAAAAAAAAAGCAAACCCTACAAATTCTACTGTTTAGGAATTAGGAAAGTAGTTGAATACATTGACCTATATTTGAGCTCTAAAGGTAAATGCATTATTGATTTAAATTGCTGTGGCTCTCTAGTCTTTGGTAGCCCATTTATCTTTTTCCACAAGGTGGCTCACAGAGAATGCATTGGGTATTTTCTGTGTCCTGCATCACTTGTCTAGAAAGCAACGATGCCATTTTCCACTCTAAACATAAGTAATCCCCAATTACATTTCCATGAGCATCAAAGAATGAAGCAAACTACCCATGAGCAATCACATATAACAGAATCATGCCAATAGTGTTGTCTCTGCACCATGCAAAACAACATTTAGAAGAGACTGAATCCAGAATACTCTGTCCTCTGAGGAGCTCACCCCTGCAGGAGGTGCAGTACTTAAGCAGTTACGCCATAATCAGTGGAGGATTTGCACATCTTGTGTGCAGGTACAGGGGTTTTGATGGGTAAATTTGAGACTGCTTTTAAAATTAATTTGGTTCACAACTAATTGTGTAAATTAGAACCCCAAGTTCAAACCAGTGTTTCACTTCACCCAGCATGTATTGTCTCCATCTTTGACCAATTCTTAAGAGATAGAGCATGTAGAAAAGTAATCTTTCCTTGGCATAACTTTCATATTAACAGCAACTTAAAATCTCCCTGAGTTAGTGAATGCATCAGACAATATGTTGCATCAGACAATTGTTTAGCCAGCCTGGTTGGGAAAACAAAAGAAAAAAGGGGGGGGGGGAAAGGGGAAAAACAAACAAAACCCCACACACAAACCAGCAAACAAATAAAACTGAAAACCCCATCAGTTATACTTTTATTCCCCGCTGCATTCTGTGGCTATAAATCCCACAGTTTGATTTTTCACTGCGTGACAGAGCGCTCCCCTTTGTCTGGTCAACCCTGAACAATGAAAACTTCAGGACTGGTGGATACAGGATACACAATGGTGACTGCAAGCCAAAGGCACACTTTACTCTGATCCAGAGCCTGAAACAGTGACTCAGGCATGAGCTCTGCTTCTTACAGCTGACCAGCAGCTTCTAAACACCATGGCACATCAGCAGACACAACCACATAAATCCACCATTTTATCAGAGAAAACTGGATTAGAGTATATTCCTAATAATGGGCAGGAACTAGGAACTGCTGTAGGGAGGTAGATGGCAGGAACATAAGGGTGTTTTGTTTAATTTAGTCACACATACTTCAAAGGCAACAGCATCTCCAATGTGACTTCACTGAAATATGCCACTGTGTGCCACCATTTTGCAAATACATTTATATCAAGAATGAGTGAGGTAAGAGGGGAAGGTGTCACATTCACTGTTCTGAAACCCAAGGTGGAAGTAGTGTTGAGTTAGCACTGACACCCTCCAACAGCTGTCTATTGTACAACACTGAGTCTGAGGACTGTGGCTTAGAAACTCACCTGTCTGAGCTCTCACTCAAAAGAAATATGTAATCTGTTATTGTCACGTCACTAATAACTCAGAGCAAGAGTAGGAATCTTCTCAAAATAGTAATATGAAATGCAGAAGTCTGCAGAAAGCCCTCAGGAAATCTAGGCAAGCTGTACTGCTGCTGGTGGATCTCTGAACATGTACTTGAGACAATGCCAAGTGAACAGGAATACAAATCAAAACTCTGCCCGCTTAATTATTGCTCAACATAAAAGAAAGAAAAGCTGGGAAGGTTGCTAAGTCATCACCAAAACTAGAGGCCAACAAAAGACAAGAAGTTCCAGCAGAGTCAAGTGTTGACAGCAGGCAATAAGGCTGTCTTGGAACAAGCACATTTAATAAAGGCAACACATTAAAAAAGTTCCACAAATGTGTAAAATACTCAAGTGGCAAGTCATTTCCAAACGAGTGACTGAAGACTAAAAGGTACCATGGAGTGGAGTAGCATCTGAACTGCCCACAGGAGGCTGGCTGGAGGTGGTGACTCGAGATGGCGCTGCTGTCCCACAAAGCTGCCTCGTCATCCTTTGTTGGCAAGGCCACCAGCGAGGGACTCTGCAGGACTTCCAGCAGTCCTGCCAAGGTTCTGTGCAAGAGGTCACCAAGCTTGCTATTTAGGGAACGTGAAAGCCTGTCTGGGCTGAGCATCTGCTTCAAACCATCAGGAAAGGAGTTAACACCCAGTTTCCAGGTAATTCCTCAAAAGAAGATTCTAGTGCACCGTTGTTTCTAACCCCCAGCTTACTGCTAACAGGGCAGTGATCGAGTCTTGTACTTTTCCAACCAGATGTAAAGAAGTTGAATGACTTACCCCCTGCCAGGCTTTGCAGCAATGCAGGAGTTGGCAGTTCAGAAAGCACCATCACTACCTCTTCATAACTTATTTCTGCCCCCAACCTTCCTGCAGCCACTAGCTCAGCCCAGTGCAGTGTGCAAGCTGCTGCACAACTGCTGCTGACATTTGTCCTCAGCACTGCACAGCCCTGCTCCAAGGAGCAGGTCCAAACAGCACAGTCATTACTGCTAGTAGTCACAAGGCTATGGAGGCTGAGCTGCTGACCTCAACAAGAAGGTTAAGGGTAGAAAAGTCAACTTTAGACAAGACTTAGCAAAACCTCTATAAAAATAACCAGGTTAAGAATTCCCTTTATATTTCCTCCAGGTGAACAGGCCTGGGGCACCTTTATCCACATGTATTGCCTTAAGTCACCTTCATACAATCACCATGTACCCTGTCCAGACAGAGCATCAACCACCATCTTAGAAGGCTCTTAATACAGCCAAACAGGCAGCTTTTTGGTCAGTCACAGTAACCTGGTGCTCAGCAGCTTGGGGGCTGTTATCAGAACAATGTAAATAAGCTACAGCTAGAGGAAGAATTACATCACCACATCACCCTGACATATGTTCACAGGATCCAGTTACCAGACACAAAGGAGTGTTCTGCACTCTTGATTTTTTTCAACAGCAAGTCAGCTCACATGTGAACACCAAGGTATTTGGAGCCCAGAACTCAGCTTCAAGAAACTTCTCTACTTCACAAAGTACACACTGATGCTCCCCTCCCAGGCTCATGTTGGAGGGAAGAAGAGGCAAAAGGCAACAAGTCTCAAAGCACTTCATCGGTAAACAAGATCCAATTCCTATCTCAAAGGTTCCAGGACTGCAGTTTAAAACACATACAGATGATTTGCAGACTGGGAAGAAGAACTCCAGGCCTCTGAAGGCTTGGTCTAGGACCAAGCAGTCCACAAGGCTCTTCATTTCACTGTGGAAGGCAAATCCACTGCTCACAGTCTGTGTCATTTGTAGTAATAAAATATTTGGGAGCTGTCAGTGCTAGCAGCCAACATTTAGCAACACACTGAAGCTGTGCTCATACATAAGAATAAAATCCCCTTCCCTGCCTCAGAAACAGTCTGGGGTATGTCTGGATATACAGTTAAAACCACTGGGTCCAGCAACATATCACACAGAAAGACCATTATGAAGCCTCAGGAAGGGAGGAGAGTGCAGCTTGCACCTGAGACAATGTCAGCCAAGGTTGGGGGAAGAGGGGAAGAAAACAGACTTCAGTGTGTGTTGCATTTGCAAACTCAAATTATGGTCTTTCTTCCCCCTTCCCCCATCCCTCCAATTCCTTCTCTCCCCAGTTTCCTATGCAGAGACTCTGCCACTGGAGAATGTGATCAGGGATAATTTAAGACACAGTATCTGCATGGCCTTTATAAAAAGGAAAAGTGTCCTGTGTTCTGGAGTAAGGAGTAGGAAGTCTGCTCCTGCCATATATCTGAGGAAAGCCCAGTCATGATGTCCAGCCCTCAATCCAGTGATGAACAAAGGCTGGCAGAGCCAGGAAAGAAAAAAACCTGGCTTACACCACAGGTAGAGCCCACGGATGTGGTAGGAACCTGTACAGAGGAGGTTGTATTCAAAGCACCAGTTTAAACAAAGGCTTCCTCATTGGGAGTGCCATTGATTTTGAAGAAAAGTTTAGCATCATCCATCTTCTGTTTCTTTTCTCTCTCTAGCCTGCGTCTGTAGCAGACCAGGTAGATTGGAAGGCAGAAACCCAGTAAGCTCATGCCAAGCAAGCCAACATTCACCTGCAGGAAAGAGGACAAACAAAATTAAGCTGGCTAGGAAGATGACAACCCAGTCATGCATGCCAGACTGTCAGAACCCAGCCCACGTCACCCAGCTGTGGGCAAACCAGGAGACGCCCTGCTCAGTGTATCGTCAACAACCTCCACTGTATTTATATTTACACTCCTCTGCTCAGGGCACCACCTGTATAAGTTAAATCCTGCAGTTTATTGCTCTGGATCATAGCTGCAGAGTCTCGTTTCACAGAACAGGCAGGGCTGTTTAACTGCAGTTATTCTATACCAAGTTTGCTGACTGAAGAGCAACAGGCTGCTGGAGTGGGCACATGTAGCTTAGAGACCAGGACTCTCCCCTGAAGACTACCCGTGTCATGATTTTACTGAGCTGCCCAGAGAGACTTATCAAGACACCACATTGGCCCTAACCTCAGTAGCCACTTGGCTTTTGGGATGTTAGCATCAGCAACCCCAAATGTATTGGTAATTTGAGCTAATGGCTCTCAAGGGCACATTTCTACTGCATTTTGAGGTCCACACAGATTCACTCACTTTTTCCTCACAGATTTTTGACTTGCCACACAAACTTAGCAGAAAGCCCTCTGGCAGCCTTCTCCTGCCCTCCCTTTCCATACACCAGCATAAGACTTTATGGCTTTCCCTCCCAGGGAATCATTATTCACACAGGGAACAGTCTCCTGGACAGCACCAAGGTAACAGCAGAGTCATGTAAAATTCCAGCTGTTTTTAACCTCAGTCCATGCACAGGAGTCCTTTTGTTTTCAAAGAAATGAGCCAAAACCAATCTCATCCACCAAGCTTTCACATTAAATTGGAGAATAACTTGCCCAGAGAGGGTCTCCTTGCAAAGGTCCCGTCAATGCCATAAAAAGAGGCTGCTGCAGAAGGGCAAAAAGGGCGCTGATCAACGACTGCAACCCTGTCAAGCTGCCAAATTGAGTAGAGGGGTATCTGTCAACAGAGAAAGCAACAGCATTATTATATGTCACCTTGACTGTTCACATCACCCAGATCAGATGACATACCCAGACGACTAACAACGGAGCACAGTCCCAAGACAAGCATAATATGAAGAACTTCTCCTGAACTTACATAAAACTTTTTTCTAGAGTATTCAGCTATACCCAGTGTTCTCTAAAGCAGAATGCAGCTGATGACAAGGCCAGAACCTTCATCTCCTGACTACACTCATCTTGAGCTCTCAAACTTTATCAGATCCAGCACTTGCTTTGTTCTGCAGCTGCACTGTAAGCAGATGGAAGTGCTTCTACAACTACTGTTCCTATTGCAAAGGGAGAAGACTCTTATAACTTACAAGTTAAAAGCAGGGCCTCTATCCAGATGATATTTGTAACTGAGCAATAATTTTCATCTGGTCATAACAACTTGCTCCCTTTAGAAGCGAGAGAAACCTGCACAACAGGTTAGTATGTGTTTGCCTTTATTTAGAGGACAAGTCTGATCCTATGTCAAACTAAACAATACTGTTGATTGGAAAGTGCTGAATATCAAATACTAACAAAAATAAGTTTCAGGAACAGTCTAACATCATTTGCTTTTCATGACAGCATCATTTTAAAAAGGTCAGATTAAACTAAGCTTGGAAAGAAAAGAGTGGATCAAACCCTTCAAATATTCAGGGAAGTCACATTTGAAACAAAAATACCTCACTCAAGAAGGTTCCAGAGAGTCACAATGGTCAAACAGGATTAGTTTACAAGCAAGCTGATATGTACAGCAACAGGCATTTACCTTGTCTAAGACAAAAGTCTTTTGCTTCTAGCTGCCAGGGAACCAAAGGTTCATGCATTTTTGAAGCAGTCTTAGTTTTTTTCTAGTCTGGATTCCCCACACACTGGGACCAGAGAACCTTTAACAGAAGGAGTCTATGGAGTTGTGGAGTCTCCACCCATGAAGACACTCAAAAGCCAACTGAACACAGTCCTGGGCAACCTGCTCTAGCTGACCCTGCACAAGGGTTGGATTAGATGGTCTCAAGAGGTCCCCTCCCACCTCAAAGATTCTGTGATTGTCTGAAAAATAACACCTTTCTGTTCCTCTGTCCAACAGCTCAGGACAGAGGGGCAGATCTGTTTTCAAAACCAAAAGCATTGCTTAATGAGGAAGACGAGTATTTAGATTAAGCTATTGATAATTTTGATAAGTTGGAAACAGAATGGATGACCTGTCCTGGGAAAGGGAGTAGGCATCACTAATAGTATCTTGAGCAATGCTTTAGCAGGGTAATTTCAGAGCAGACCAGTAGCAATGTATTCAATTACGTTAATGTTTTACCTGGACGCATGCACATAGCTACTCATTATAAGACAAAAGTGGCCTTGATTTTTTACTATATAACCTTAGTGTTGATAGCCTGGTCTCACCTGAGGCCCCTACAGAGCTGTGCCAGTCTCAGGGCAGGAGCTGTGCCCAAGTGGTGATCTGTTTCTAAACAAGGAAAGCATCATCTAGGACTTCAGTCCAGCTACTGGAACATTCAGTGGTGACTGAAGAAACAACTTGTATCATTTTTCCCCTCTGACCAAAGACTTCACTTCCTGCTCTCCCTCTCAGCTGGACATCTTATCATCCCAAACCAGTTTCTGGCCAGCCACATATTATAGGTAAGCAGAGACTTACACAGCTGCATAGAGGCCTCCCACAGCTGAGTGGATGAATCCTCTCACAATTGTGTGCAAAATGAAGGAAAGGATCTGGAAAGAGAAGCAGAAAAATGTCACATACTAGATACCACCTCCGTGTTCCAGATCCTGATATACAACCATTCCTAAAACCTGATCTCCTTTCTAGTACAAAGGTGGGCTTGAGGAACCCAGAACCAAATCCTGAAAGATCAGCACAAGGAAAGAAGTTTGTACTCCTTTCAAAGCACAGCTTTTCCTTACTTTGTGAAGGCAAACCTATCATGCCCCCTGGGGTTAACCACACACAAGACTCATTTCTAGATGGTGCTGCTGCAAGCACTTGGCCCCAGCAACCTGTAACCAGGGTCACAATGCTTTTTTCATTGTGCTTGTGGCTGATTTCCTTATTTTTCCACAAGTTATCGTGGACAATATGCAAATACAAGCAAACTATATCTATTTGCCTACATCATCAAGGCATGTTTAAGTACAGCATAAAATCATTGAGCTGCTCTGCCAAAACCAGGTGGTGCCATAAAATAAATATTTTAACAGGTTTATAATCCCAAGGGTACCATTGGGCATAGCATTTGACGCAGAAATAACCTACTGTATATATCATATTTGCTTCTTACAGCAAATTTTCTGAGCTTCAGCAGCTTAAATTGAGCCCAGGTTAAATGCACAAGCACTGCTGAGAGGACCTCAACAGGAAAGTAGCTGTTGTTACACAGCTCATCTCCAGAAACTTCTAAGTGTGAATAAATTGTGGATCAACTCTGACACATTAACTGTAGCTGCTTCTTTAGTGCCTCAAGAGATGTAAGCTGCATGGTATTATACTTTTCAACTCTTAAGAGTGGAGTTCCCAAAGCCATACAGAAGTCTCCCAATAGTGCCAGAAAGTCCTCCTACCACTAGCTGGTTTTGCTGGCTTGGCAGGACCTCCTGGCACTGTCCTGCCTGTCATTTAGCCACATTGCCAGCCCCTCCAGCACACCCACCCATCTGACATATTCACCTGCAATGGTAGATTAGGAATAAGACAGGTGATTCCAAATCCAACCAGCAGGAGATTTGTGAATACAAAGGCATTGGTGGCGTTGATGATTTTCTGGATCTGGCGATCACGCTTTTTCTTTTTCTTGTCATTTCTGGAAGGATAGCAAAACCTGTGTTACAAAAAGCACTTCCAGCAGCTACTGGAACTCACAGCAAGATTCTTCACATATCACATCAACTCTATCTAAACCAGTTTGGCTAGAGGTCTGCCTAAAGAGGTGGTGGGATCTCCATCAGTAGAAGCTGAGGAACATGTGGGCAATTATTTCAGTGCTGTTACTCTTACTGTTGGGCTAGAAGGGAAGGCTGAGCCTCCCCTTCTACACTTTAAATTTGCTCTTCTCGACTGATCTTAGTGGACATGGAAGATAGTTTGGTGCTTTCCTCTGCCATTATCAAGTCTTCCTTCAGGCTTTCTTTTCTATACTGAAGAGCCAATATTCTTTTCAGTCTTATCACAAAACACATTATGAAGAGCAGAGGAGGTCTGCTACGTGGCTGCATGTCCCGTGTGGCGCACACTACGCACTGCTCAGCGTTGCCTTCCTCGTTCTCTTCTGAGCCATCATCACATTCTTTCATTCGCCAGTCCATGATGTACCCAATCACAGGCGCTGTCAGCAAGCACAGCAGTTGCAATACCCCAAAAATGGAAGTGTAGAGAGCCACTGCAGGAAAAAAATTATACTGTCAGTCCAAGTGGTACCAAAGCAGCAACAAGAAAAGAAAGAAAAGAAACTGTTCCTCCCTACTGATCACTCTCTAAGAGCCCGGACCCCACATACTCACAGGCAGGGCTGAAGGAGCTGGGACACAGAAGCCCCACTTCTTCATTCAGCCTCCAGGGGCATGCCATTAGAGAGGACATACTGGGCACACTTGCTTCAACCATTCTGATCCTGCACTAGTGTTCTCTGAGCAGCAGCAGCCCAACAGCAGGTAGGGCTCCAGAAATAGGACCCAGCAACTGCTTAATGCCAGTGAGGTTTATTCTGACTAAGACCAACAAGGAAATTTCTTACAAGCAATAAATGCTGCACAGCCAACACTGCCCTTAATAGTCTCCTTTCCTGCCTTGCTGGGAGCTACAGCTACATCATCTCCTGCTGGGAAGCTCCAGCAAGGACAAGCCAGGCTGAGAAGGTGAGAAGTAACCTATTTTGTGCTGAATGGACAAGCTTGGAGACAGGAAGAGGGGAGATTAGCAGCAAAAACAGAGCATCTGAGAGCAATCATTAAAGCCTCAAACTGATGAAAATTCCCTGTGTGTTAAAGATGGGAGAAGTGTCCACATGACTTGCTAAAGAAAAGCTGATGCCAGCAGACTTAAAAGAAACTGTCCCCTCCTGTTACTGAGCAGACCACCCCCTCCCTCACCCTGCAATGCTTCTTCCACTTCCTCCCTGCAGTCCGTGTGATGGATTTGTAGGCACCACACAGAAGAGCTCCTGAGTCATGGTGTTCCACAGCTCTGAAATAAGGATGTAATTCTGAAACTGCCTACCTCAGCACAGAGTGCTCACAAGCTACAACACTAAGCAAAAAAACGCAAAAGAATTTTACTTTGCCCCTCACAATGCATTTCTAGGTTTAGCCAAAGCAGCACAGCCAAGATTTATACCAAAACCCAGTTGGTAACAGAGGTTTCTAACAAGCCTCTCTCCTAATACAGCTGCAGCAAACCCCAGCAGGGCTGCCTTGCTGTGCCCAGGAATGGGATGATACTTTTCCTGGCTCCAGTTGCTGGCAAGGGAACCGGGAGGAACTTCAACCCCAACCTCACATTCATGCCCCCATTACCTCCACAAAGGCAAGCCCTGAAGTGACCCCACATCCCATCTTCTTATAGCAGCTGCTGTAGCCAAGAGAAACAGGTGGCATCAACCTCTACAAACACCCCTAGAGCTGATTTGCTGCTGTCTGGTTATTTTTTAATGGAGGGTAAGAAGCAAGCCATGCTGTCACGTTTTCCCTCTTCATGCTATTCTGAGCACTTAATCTCGGGCTCTAAACAGCAAGAGCAGAAGCCAACTTGAAGCAGGGAAATGAAATTTATGGGGTCAACAAGGAAGAGAGGAGACAGTAGCTGCTACAAAATAGGGCCTCCCCAATTTATCTAATCATCTTAACATTCTTTCCTGAGGGGAAAAAAAAAAAAACAATATCTAGCAAATACCAGCACAAGTAGATAGGACAGAAGTAGATGCCAGGACAGAGCAAACAAAGGGTGCACACATGGGCACAACCCTTTACATCCACTGTTCTACATGACTTTCCACCAAAACTATCTTGAGCGAGCACCTCATACAGCTGAGTGCTCTAGCTCACCCCGATTCTACCCAAGATCTCCCAGTATTACCAGATTTGAAAACTGGTTGACATTTTATAAAAGATGCAGCCAAATTTCAAGTTCCAGACACATCAAGTCTATGCTCTCCTGCCTTCCTACAACACAATTACACAGTCATTTACAGAGCTACTGAACTCTTTAGCTTCTCTCCCATCTTTTGAGGGTTTTCAGGAGAAAAGTAGCCACAGCTTGACTGCTTTTTCCACCTCCAGGTTTCATGACAGGTCTAAGTCACCTTAATCTACACAGGAAGCAGGACTTCTTTAAAGGACACAGTGCCTCACTTCACTTTAAAGACTTCACTTCCTATCCAAATGATTTTCCCTGCATCCTTTTCTCCTATTGTTCTCCCAGGAATATTTCAGTTTTCTTTGACCATAACACTTGCAGGATTGACTCAACTCCTCCCTTGCCGAGTGCTTCTGTGAGCATTTGCAGGTGAGGGAGCTCTCTAAATAAATAATGTTCCATAACTGCAACAAGAACAAGGAAACCAAGGGAGCAGCATCCCATCCTTTTCCAGATCTGGACAGATTACATTTCTAGAGACTCTTGGAACTGCTCTTGCAGCCTGACACTGCTGTGACTAGACAATACCACTGTTTTGCTGATGCCATGGAAACACCAAGAGAGCGGACTGCACTGCAAGCCCAGGCTATGTTCAGGGGGTGGAGGGAGGGGGAAAAAGGGAAGAAATCTCAAAGATGGCCCAGAAAAAAAAACCACAATGCACCCAAGGGTGTTTTTTAAACAGAGAGCTTGATGTAAACAGAATTGGCAGCATATATAGATAATATGAATTCTAAAGAACCAGAAAGGGAAGGAAAAAATGAAACAGAAATAACTAGAGCAAGGCAAAAAATAGCCAAAAGTCAGTGTGAGTTACAAGGTAAGCAGAAAACTAAGCTGTGTTGGGAAAGGTAGGGTCTGTGTGAAATTTGTCCTGTTTACTTTTTAATAACTAAATTGCCTCTTGAGCCAGGAGATAGAGCTGAATGCTGCAGGCTGTCAAAGGCTCAAGAAACAAAGCAATTCAGGGAATGCCAGGGCACTCAGAGTTTCCCAGTCTCCTTCCCTCCCCCAGAGCTCACTCCTGTTTTCAGAGGAGTGCCTCTTGATTTATCAGCTTCATGCAATCCAGATTTAACAAGTTCAAACTGGATCTTACTACAAAGGACAAAAAAAAAGGCTAAGCCTTGTTTTGCAATCCTGGGTATTTTCAACTACAGTAAACTAATGTACTCTTTCCTGTTTGCTCCATGTACTGAATCAGAGCTATAAATACAGACAAGTCCAGCGCAGTGAGCACCCCTGAGCCTCCCTGGCACACACTAAGCTGCACAAAACAGCTATGACTTCACTTCTCCCACCCCCAGTCGCTGTGCTGAGAAGCCTAGTCCAACCATTAGTCATGAGAGTCAGCTGCTCCGTACTTTGTACTTGCTTAGGATAAGCAAAGCAAATACCTGATGAAATAGGTTTTCCAATTAAAAAAAAAAAATTATCACAGTCCATTCTGAGAGGCCACTTTCAACAACTCATCTGGGGAAATAACATGGAATAGTATTTAACAGACACTGGGCTAAAATTAGTTTGACATTCAAGTGTCTACCTCGCTGGCCCTCTGTCCTGGGCTAGTTCCAGCCCTCCGCTAGACCCAACCAGCAGCTGTCAGCTGCGCTTTGACACCACTAATTGCCATACACTGTGTATCTGCTGAGTAGTCAGGGTTGCTGGCCTCTTGCAAAGTCCACATCTGGGTCACGTCCCAGTTCCAAGGAAGCAAATAAACATTTTCAGGTTACCCTACCTTGATCTTCATCTCTGGAGAGAAACTCAAGGATGGTATTCATAGCTCCCATGTAGAAGATGAGCCTCAACTGAGTGACACACATGGTGATAAGGCTGAGCAACAAGATAGGACTGAAGACACTCTTCATGAAGGAGGGAGTAGCTGCAGAAGGAATAATAGAGCCTTTGAAGGCAACTTACCTTCATAGATATTTACAATTTCAGAAGAGGCTTTTGCTTTTGGGTTAGCAGGTCTTCTCCTAGCTAGTCAAATCAACACTTCATGCCAGTGGAAGCTCCAAGGAGTTCACAGTTAGCAACTACCTGGTGCCTTACCAACTTCCATAATGAACAGCTACAGATGCTTGGAGTTTGGCTACCAGTAACTGGGACAAGGGGGAAATGAAGGCTCACATAATTCTGTGGTTTAGAGCAAAAGGAAGCCTCAAACCATTTGCTTTTGCCATGCCCTTGAGTAAGGAAGGCTTGGTCATGATGGCCACATCCTACCTAAAAGACAGCAGTCACCAACTGCCCCGTTCTTCTGCAGCCATGTCAGTTATCCAGGCTGTTGTCCCTACCCCTGGCAACACCATATGGTGTATTTAGGCAAGTATACAAGGACAGAATTCCTTATATAACTCAACTTCTATTTAAATAATAGCGCCTGGCAAACAGCCCTGACAACACATGGATCACTATCGTTATCTCTTATAAACCCGTCTGGAGCAGAGCAGAAAGACCAACAGGCTTGTGCCAGCACAAGGATGCCTGGGGCACTCCTGGAACCACACCTGCATTGTCAGGTTGGCACTTCACTTCTAGGTCCACCGTAGACAGACAGAGCTTGTTCTCTTGCAAGGCTGCTGGCTCCTTGGGGCCCTTCATGGAGCTCCCCACACTGAGACGGCGCCCCACAGTTGTTACTTGCTTGTAAAACTGTTTCCCAGTGATTTTGTGGTCAAATCCCAGCCAGCTGAACTTTATTTTCACCCTGTTGGGAAGTAAAGAGCATGAGAGCTGCAAGACAGGGTGAGGAATTGGAGGCAGCAAAGCTTCAGGAGTCAGACTATTTGTGGATTTAAGGCACTAGTTTCCATCTATAAACACAAATGGTCTGGATCCAGAGCACAGAGAGATACTTTCCCCAGGCCAGTTTGGCCTAGGTCTATATAGAATTACTTAGGACTACTGACAGATCATTTTTCCTTCGTAATTCCTACACTTTGGAAAGTTCCACTTTCCACAGCTATTTACCAGTCAAGACATAACGCTAACAGCAGATATAAATCCTCAACCAAAGGAGGAATGGCAGCAATAAACAACATGCAAGGGAGTTCCCTGTCCAACCCTCTAAATTAGCCATGCCAGCACTTTCTAGACGATTAAGAATGGGATTGCCCCTCAAGGCCAATCTAGAGGACACTTACGAGTAGTCCATGTCTTCTGGTCCTGGGAAAGGCTCCAGTGGCCAATTGAAGAAACAGTTGAGGAAAACTAGTCCTGCACAGCTTGCCCAGACAAGCAGAATAAGGATGAAGGAGACCCCAAAGTCATATATAACCTGGAAATCACAAGGGAATATGGTTTTGGCTATAAGGGCAGAAAGATACTTCAATATTCTTTGAATGAGATCTGAAAGGAAGCTGTGGGAAAGAAAAACATGCTGCATTTAAAATGAGTTTAACTCAAATGGTAACAAAGAACAGTTCTGTGACATACAGGCTTGGGAAGAGACGTATATTCACATCTCTAACAGCAGCTATAGCAACAAGAGGACTTCCAGCTGGAATAGCATTTAGCTGTATTGCAGATGACTGTCAAAGGTTTTAATCTAGGACCTCCTCCTCAGAAAGCCAGCAGGAATTTCCCTGCACACTTGAGACTGGCTTAACCTTTACTATATCCCCCTTATGCTAACTCGCAACGAAACATCTCTGGTTCAGAACCACTAAGTGCTCTACCAAGGCAGCCCAAGTGACCATCTCTTCTGTCACTTCAGTGCTGTTCACTAGCTCTGAACTGTGTTCAAAGCCAACCACCTGTGACAATCACAGATTAAATACACACAAGTGTATTAAAATAGATATAGGTACTTCTCAGCTTTAAGCAACCTTACATAAAAAAATACCTTTGGTTCTTCACTTTTAATTAGCATCATTAAAATTCTACTGTCTATTAACAGACTGTTCTCTCTGCAGTATTTGTTAAGTTCTTGAGGCAGTCACTTGGGAAGTTTATAAGATAGGAACTGAATCTTTCTTGCAAAGGCACATCTCAGAGTGCTTTAACAAATAGTCCCTCTTTCTTTTTACATTATTGCTCAGTGGTGCAAGACTCCAGTACAACACCACCAGTCATGAGTCATGATCCCACAACCTCACCTTGATTCCTGGAAAAGTCACAGCAGAGGAAGCATAGGAGCCAATCATCAGAGCAATGAACGTGGAACGAAGGTCACCAAACATGTTGGGCAGCTGGGGAAAAGAAAAATTGGTTGAAACAGGCTACTGCCAAGGGAAAGGAAGGAAAGGGAAGAAAAAGGAAAGGAGGCTTTCTTGAGACCATATTGGCACTTAGAATTACAACTCCTAGATACTAGAATCTGAAGCAGACAGTTTACAGACCTAGCTCTTTAGGATATTGCTCTGCAGGTTGCACCACCATCTCCAGTATCAGAGAACATCTAGAATCCAAGATTTATGTTCTTAATGACACTGCTTCTTTCCAGATTGACAGCATACTTTGCATTGGTTACCTTTAGCACAGGAGTGCTTGCTCCAGCCCTTGTGCTTTAAGAGCTCCTTACCCCAAGTCTGTAGCCACCAGCTCTTTTCCTCTCAAAAAAAAAAATACATGCCCAAGTTCTCATCACTCTCTTTAGTCAAGAGTTTAGACACAAGCAGTGACTACTGCACAGTCTTTAACACACCCTGCAACACCTTGAACTGCTAGATTTGTTTATGCACCTTGGGTCAGCACTCAACTCCTTGCAGTAGACCAGAAAGTTCCTGTTATAACAGGGAACAGACACAAACACAAACTGTGTTGCTGTTTGCAGTTCCATTTCTAGCTAGGGCTCTGGCTCCTTCTGTGAAAGCAGACTCTCTACAAGAGGGGTTAAAGCTGTTCATTTCTTCATCAGTTGGATGACTCCAATGCCCAAACACACTCTCCTGGAGCTAGGTGCATGCGGGCAACCACAAGCACTATATAGCCAAGGCTTTACTGGCCAGTGCAGCTACAAACCTATGGAACCCTGCAGCAAGAAGCAGGCAACAGCACCTTGCATTGCTATTCCTGCCACCCACCCAGCTTCACTGCCTGGGCTCCTAGCAGGTGTGACAGCATTGCTGACCAGGCTGGTTCTGCAAGGATCTGTTGGGAAAGCAAAGCTCTCAGTAGGGACAACTAGAAGCAGCTTACAGCAGCCACTTCTGCCACCTCAACAGCAAAAGCAATCCCAGTCTGGCTTTCCAGCCACTGCTGCTACTCACAATCCAAAAGCATAGTAGAGCAGGCAGAAAGAGCTATGAGACCTTCCCATTCTACTGGGAAAGAAAGAACGTCCCATTTTTCTAAACAACCAGGGGTGGACAAGTTTCCCTCACTAACTAACGATGGCCTGCAAACCAGAAGTGACAGGAAGAAACTCTGAAGTTGTAGGCTACAGAGAGCTCAGCCTGAAGGTGGTCAACAGGCGGAGATTCTGCTGCAGGCAGATTTCCCTCCCACCTCCTTTTTCAGGTCACTTACTCCCCAAATTCACTTGGGTATCACTACCATGTCAGCCTTAGACTGCCTCAAAGCAGGACACTGCAGGTGCATTCTAGAACTGAAAGGGTAACCAGCATTTTATCTGTTTAAAGATGCTGCTGAACCAAATGATTCAGAGAATATGAGACCAAGTCTGAACAAGCAAATGCTGTCATCACATTCCCCTTCCACTGCTGAAAAACAAACCCATCTTTCCCAGGAGCAGCATATAAGACAAGCAGATCTGGCTTGTGTCACGGCAGGACCAGCGTGTTTACAACACAAGTATTCCTGTGCAGGAACACTCCAGGATCCATCTGGCTGTTTATCATCCCTCTGTCTCACTGCAGAGCTTCCTATGCAGTGCAGTCTCTGGGTCCTCAGATAACCCCAGCCAGGGAACAGCAGCAGTGATGTGCCAAGCCTGATGCTGCTGGTGAACCCCGAGCAGACACACACGGCAGAGGCAGAAAAGGCTGCACTCCTCTGCAGCGAGGATCCCCACACCCATCCCCAGATCCCTGCATGCGGGAGAGCTGCCAACAGGCCGCTTTCAGGAGCTGCAGACAGGAAACAGCAAAGGATCCAAAGGTCTGTTACCAGGCACACACACACAAAAAAATCTCTTCTTGGAAGCAGTGGCCTAAATACACACCCCAGAAAACAGAATCTGCAGAATTCAGTATCCGCGTGTTATAAAAAGGGTAGTCACTGTCACCAGGCAGGGCATTCATTTAATACCCCAAATACTCCCAAATACCTCAAAACCTAAAATAATCTCCAGAAATTACAACAAACAACTGCTCGTGTTGGGGAGCTCAGAGCAGGGCAAGAGCTCCACAAACACAGCTGCTTCTTGGCTTAGGCTGGTTTTCCCCAGAGCCCCAAAGATCACAAAAAGCCTTTTTCATACACCAGACAAGCAACTCCCAGGTGGATGCTCCTGCTCTAAGGGCTACTGGAGATGTAGCTCAGGCCTGAAAGCAAGCAGTCATGTCTGGGAAGACCCAAATCTGCTTCTGCCTTGATGGGGACAGAAGTCCTAGAAAGGCTAGCGATTTCCTAAAATCCTATTTGGCACCAAGCAAGCAGCCTGATAAAAAAAAAATTGACCATAGGGGATTTAAGGTCTTATCCAACCTAATCAAAGCAGAAACTGCAAACAGTGAGCACTTGGGAGGAAATCTGAGACTACCTGGAGGGATACAGGGGAGGCAAAGGAAAAAGTCCACACCCAGACAGAAAACCTCTCAGACTGAGTGCCAGCACTGGCAGTGCCTCTGCAGGTCTCATCTAAAGACCAGCTACTAAAATAACACACAATATTTACTAAGTCATTTTTCATGCTGTCTTTATAGCAGCAAGCACTGGAAAAAATGAACCATAGAGGGGGGCAGGGGGGAAGCCACAGAGCAAGTGAGCTTTGTTTATCTGCCACCAAAAAGATCTGATCCTCATCTTGATTTTATCCCTTCAGGTCAGAAAGGACTCTACCATTAACCTCTATCCACTCTGGTATGACAGCCCCAAGTCTACAAGACCTACGATGACAAACTCTTACACCTCCTGTTTAAAGTTTAATAATACTCAATATTTTATTAACTTTATGCCCCATCTGAAAGATACTAAATTTTGCCATACCCAAACTTTTTCCCCACCAAGTCCTTTATTACCTGTATGCAATCCTAAACTGATAAAACAGCTTCCTCTTGCAGATTATTTTCTCATTTGCCCTGTAGAAAATTCAAGGCCTTCAATTTTTTTATTATTATTTTTTCAGCTTTTTTTCTGGAATCAGTCTTTATACAAAAGATACCACAAAAGATACACAGTAGTATCACCAAATCCTGTTTTCTTCCTCTTGCAAGGACTGTTTGAAAGAGCAGTGGAAAAAGTCAAAGGATTGATAACTAGACTAGTAGAGAATGGTATTTTTGTTCAAGCTAAACTTTGTTTTCCCTATCAGGGGTATATTTGGAAGTTATACAGACACTAAAAATATGTTCTCCAGGCAAGCCTCAAACTGCTCACTTTGTCCAAAGCATATGGAAATTCCCGTTCCCATTCTCCCACAAACAAAAGATCACAGAGCCCTAAGTCTTCCTAATATTTCTGAGCAGAGAAGATTCTCTACACAGAGATAGCCACCCCCTCCAATTAAAGGGCACTGTTTGTAACAGAAAATAAGAGCAAAGCAGCTGTAGTTCTTTGAAAGGAAAACAGGACAGAAAACAATCTATAAAAGGCTCTTTGTGGTAATTTATCACACATGTTTATTTCTTTGCATGAAATAGCTTCAGAGCAGAACCACTGCCAGATTCCTGTGTTGCTGTCAGAGCCACCAACACAGATCTGTTTCCATTTCCAATCTTCACTTATATTGGCTAAGACCAAGTCACGAGGCAGAAATCTCCCCTCTGCATTTTAACAACAGGCACAGCCTGACCTTGTTCCCAGAACTGGGAACAGCACCACTTGCTTCGCTCCCCCTCCTCTCCAAGCCACAATGCCAAGCACCCAGGAACGGCAGCTTGCTTTGGCTCCACAGCTTGCTATGTGCTTTCATGATACCCTGGGTACTTGTTACTGAAAAAGGCTTTAAATCCAAGAGGCAAAGCTTTGTAGAGTGCTGTCCCAGGCTGTAATGCTCAGAGATCCTGTTTATCCCTTGCACAGGCACTGAGGATGCCCATCTCCTGCCATCCCATCAGATCCCACCATGCCCACGCACACAGGTGTCCCAGGAGGTTTCAACACCCGATGAAGCACCCAAGGAGCATCCCAACCCCACATGCTACATGGGCTCCCTGCCACAAAGCAGCAACTGTAACCTCTCTGGGGTGGCCTGAGGACCAGCTCATGCACCACTGGGTTTGACCCACTTCCTGGAGCACTTCAGGTCACTTGCAGCTGGCAGGAGAAGGAAGTCACCTTGCTTTGACTTGTGCAAGCACGTGCACACTCAGCAGTCAGTGCCTGTGTCAGCCAGAACAGGCTTGCTTGGCACCTAAGTTGGTTAGTGCTCACTGCCTCTGCGTAATGAACGGTCATAAAAAGGGCTCCCAGTCTCCCCTTTCAGCACTTTACTTCGGCTTCTCCTGGGCACAATGCAGAGCACTCTGTGTTTGCGTGCAAGCCACAAACCTGTCATTGCCGTGTCCCTCCCTTGCCACATTCCCTGTCTTCATGGGCCACAGGTGGAGGGGACCCACAAGAGATCATCATTTCACCACAGATGAGTCTCGACAGACCATGAGCTTGCAGGCAGAACCACGCAGGAACATAACAGCAAGCCACCAGTGAGCAAAATACACCTGCTTTTAACAGTCACCACCACAGCTCCACTGTGATGCAGGTGAAGAACTGCTTCCCTCCCACTTTAGACTATTTTTAATCCCATGCACATGCCTCAGGTACTGAAATGCCTCTGCATGGCCCTGCAGGGAGGCACAAGCAGCTACATCTGAATCTGGATTTGAGAAGTCAGACCTAAAGCTACCTCAGCTCTTTAGAAAACACACTGCTGTCTGTAGGAAATGGGCTCCACCTGAGGTGTCCCTGTAGGAACTTGCAGCATCACTACTTGATTCAGACCTCCTCAAGGCTTGGATCTCTTCTTGGATGATTTGACCTTTTTTCTGCTACTGTACTTCCTTAGTGCTGCAGAACTGGCTCACTAATGAGGGCACTAATAAGTTGCTTTAGCTTACTACCACTGCTGCTAAAAGCAACAGTACAGTACATCAATATATTTCTGCCCTAACCTTGCCCTCCCTCCTATCATCACCAGTGGCTCCAAAATGATCTGTGACCCCTTAATAACCACCCAGAGAGACAATAACCAATGCTGGAAGCAGTGGGATGGGAATCCTCTCCCACAGCAGTACTGATGTGCTCCTTTCTTCCTTGCTTTTATTTGAAGTGTGCAGGATGACATTCGCCCCATAGTTCTTTGGGACCAAGGCCAAGGCTTCCAGTGAAGAACACTGGATAAGAAGGAGAGATTGACATCTGCAGAGTTTTGAAAGCTTTGAATATATAAAAGCAACAGCAGCAGCAATGTCACAGTACAGAGTGGTCTCTAAACCCAGCCTCTGCCAAATGTAGGTCTCGGGAGTTCAGCAAGTCTGAGCCTTGTTCAGCCAGTGTCTAAGCCTTGCTAAATTAGAGGTAACCTTAACAGAAGGTTTTACTTCAACAGCAAGTTCAAGGTAATGCAGTCCAAAGCTAAAAGTTTTCAACCACAGCTCAAGAAACATCAGTGCTTCCCAGACTGTTTCTGGGAGACTTGTCACACAGCTCTGTTACAGCCACAGCAACAAGGATCAGGAAAATGAGGTAGAAAAAGCAGCTACTTTGCAGGATGATACTGCCTCTGTCTCCAGGCAAAAAGAACCCTAAAAGGTAGAGATCCAGCTGACAGTTGGTGACCAATGCTTGCAATACAATCCACGGACTAAAGAGATCTAAATGGGCTCTGCAGAAGGAGTTGGGTGCTTCCAACACCTCACCACTTCTAAGGAAACAGCAAAGGGACTCTCACCCTTCTGAGAGCAAAAGGTTTTGTGCTCAAGATCAACCATCTTCCTGGTAGAAGATGCAAAACACTTGCAGAAATCCAGTCATACCCAGCTGCAAAGGATTGTGCCTTGCTGATTCTTCCTGCAGTACGTCAATGCTAAATGCAGTGCAAACATATCCAGCCTGTGCCAGGTAGCTCAGCACTGCTTGCACAGGCATACGACAATTTAAGTCCTAGACAAAAAAACCCAACTTCCTTCCCCCCTCGACCTTCATCCGAGATGCAAGGGGCAGGTAAAAAATAAAAAAGGGCTGAGGAGCTGGGGAAGCCTTAGAATAACTACCCAGTACTCAGCCTTTCAGGTAAAAGAGTGACTGACCCTTTGTACCAAACCAAAACATGTGCTTATTCAAACCATAGGCAAAAGAGTCCTTTATTCTTTCCTACTAGTCCAGCTCACTGCCATAGTAAGGAATAAGAGTCAGGAAATAACTCTTCACTTACCGTAAGTGATGTGAAGGTCATGCACATCCCACCAAAGCCATTCAGAGCCAGTGCAATGAATATCAGCACAGACAGAGCTGCAGCAATGGAAAAAAAAAAAAAAAAAAAAAAAGAGAAACCACCCTTAGCTTTTACTGGGGTGGAGAGGAGACACAGCCTAGAGGGTTTTGGTCCTGACACACAAGAATCTCAGCGGATCAACACCCTCAGGACATGCCACACTGTTCTTGACCCAGCAACCATCTCCCCAGCCACACAGAAGGGAAGGGCCAGGGCACTCCTCCAAGACAGAGTTCAGGGTGGGATCATATCTCCAGGATGGAAGGATTTCTTTTCTCCAATGAACAGATTTGCTGATACAGTTTTTCTGAATGGGCCTTAAAAGGAAGATTCACTTGAAATAACTGGATTCAAAGTGTCATTTGGTCACAAGCAAGCTCCATTTGCCCCTGGTGAGAAAGCTGATTACACATTGTGTGCTACTACCTATTTGCCAACCCTGAAAAAGCCATGAACTTGTTTGGAATTGCCCCTTTAAAAAGGGCCTGGCCCTGCCCAATTGCAAAGCTGAGAGACCTGTCCATCTCAGACATCTGGCCCTTACTACAGTCTCCACTTACTGTCAGACCCCAGCCCTCCCCAGAGGCACTTAGCTCCCACAGGCCAGCAGATGCTGAGTCTTGCTGAGAACACAAGCCACAGAAGGACAGTGGAGGTGACAGTCTGAGCACATAGTGCCATACACACTTGTCTACTTCCCCAAAAAAACCCAAGCCACAGCCCCCAGGCCCTCCCAGCTCAGCAGACAAATGTGTACTTACAGTCTGGGTTACTGGCACCATACGCGATCAGCACGCAAGACACAGCAAAGCAGGCACTGAAAAGGAACCAAACCCATGAGTTTCTTGCAGACAGCCTCACCCGCAGTAAATTACTTATCTGTCTACTTCAGCATCTTATTAAGCAAGCATAGTATAATTTCTGTAAGAGGGAAGGAAACTGGTGATTTGAAAAGAAAAATCCAAGGAAATACCCAAATATTACAGACAAACCTTGCACAAGGGCTGAGGCAGCTGCCTTTCCTCCTGGTACTGATGCAGGTCCTGCTGGACCCAAATTCCCTACTGGTTTACCAATTCAGAGCTTTGCCAGCCCTCACCTTAACATGACCAAAGACAGCAGTAGCCTTTCTCCTGAGGCCCAGCCGTGGTCACAGCACTTAGAGCCTTTACCTGCTCCTCTCTGATAGGGAACAAGTCAGAGAATTTCCCCTGTTTTTCTCACTACCTACAGGCCAGTTTGGTTTCTGGCACAATTCAGTACATTAAATTCAGCAGTGCTGGGGTCCACTGTGCCCAACAAGACACTAATTCCTACGTGCCATGACAGAAGCTGATAATGACCTTGCTGTTTGAGGCAGAAAGCAACATATACCACATGGCAGAGAAGGGCCCTAGAAAAGGCAGCCAGGACATGTTTATCCCCAAGTTAATTCTGCAGCTTGCAAATGATGATGTAACATCTTGGTTTTATGCCTCTCAGGACATAGCTCCCAGCTCAAGGAAAAAGCCACCCTCCGTGACTCACAAATGACTCCGCTCTTCCTCCAGGCTCCATCTGGCCAGGGAGCCCAGAACAACACTGGGGGAGCTGAATTGTGGACATGGAGTCCCAGGCCCTTCCCTTATGGAGCAGTTCACTGTGCTGGCTGAAATCATCCTAGAGCTGCTCTCATGCCCCATGCAAGGCCAGTAGATCCCAGCCCCATTCCTCATACAGTTCCAGAGGCCACACGGACCCCACAACAGGCACAACACCCAAACAGCACCCACCTGTCCCAGACATGTGAATTCACCCCTCAGCCCACCCAGGGAGCCCAGAGCACCAACCTGCCAAGCAGTCGCAGCTTGCGAGGGCCGTACTTGTCCATGACAATTCCCAGGGGCAGTGTGATTGCACTGAGCAGGAAGGACCCAATGGTGAAGGCCAAGTTTAGCATTTCATCCTGGGCATTGCAGGAAGGCCATTTGTGCTCTGAAGCTGTGCTGTTCTCATGCTCGTGGCTATTGGTGGTGTTTCCTACGTGGGATGACAGAGGACCACCACTGAGGTAGGATGAGGCTCGCAGCATCGCAGGAAAGATAGGAGATAAAAGCCCCACAACACACTGGGTATACACCCTCAACACCCACACTCCATTTTTTATTATAACCAGTGAGAAATGGAGAAGGGAAAAGAGGAGCAGAAGGACAAGGGACATCTGATGAGCTCACCGGGGAGGAGGAAAAGGATGCATAGGCACCCAGGGGACAAGTATCTCAAGTAGCAGCAGGGTAACAACCTAAGGACAGAGTCATTACTTTATGAAAACAGCTACCCAATGAGGCCTTGGCAGTTACAGGGGACTAAACCCAGCAGAACCTGAAGGGACCAACACAAAAATAAACTCCCCCTAATCTACAACTGGCATGTTCTCACAGCTGTTTTCCCTACCTAAACTGGGAGCGATAACTACAGCCAAATCAGTTATTTCAGGCTCAGACACTGGGCTGACAAGGCCTGGCACAGAGCAACAGCCTGCTCAAATGAAAAGCTTCCTACCCTCACTGCAGGCATTAGGATGAGGAATGGCTTTGCAGTAGCCACCTTGCTTCCTGACTGCCCTGGCTCTGAAAAATGCTTCCTGGATTTAACTACCCTGTTCCCAGGAGGGCTGGCAGCTCACCTGCGTTCTTCGTTTGTTAAAGGATTGATGCATCTTTAACTTCTGCCACATAATTAGCATTTTCTATTATTTCCAAGTGGGTTTAGGCCGTACAGATCAATTATATCTCCAGCTTTCTGTTCTTGCCCTTACATGAGGAACTCTGCAAACTCCCACACTGAACAGAGCCCACATTGTGTAAGAGATAGAAACAGGACAGTTAAAAAAAAAAGAAGTTCCTTTTTCTTTGCAGCAGCAGTTTTACTGCCTCACATCAACTCTGCTCCTGCTACAAGCCTATTCCAAGGCAGCTTACAACTCCTCAGGCAAGCACATGTACCTTTAGACTTTCATGAACCCAGAGCTCTAGTGCACTCCACCTCTCCTTCTCCCAGTGCTTATCTGACTTAAGTAACCTTTGCTGGTATGACAAAGCACTTGCTTTCTTACTGCTGCTGCAAGCCAGTGACATAAAACACTCTCCTCTGTATTTAATAATAGTGAACTTTGTCAAATCAATTAAAGGAGGAAGTCACCTACATAACCATCTCCATGAAGCAAGACAAGAGATTCCCAGCAAGCCCTGGTTGGTTAGTTAATTAGCAGGAATCCTTCACCTACCAGTGACTTCACAGTCACTGCTTGGTGCGGCTCATGCAGGAGATTCCCTTGGTTGCTCTTGCCTGCCCTGTGTCTCTGGAGACCACACAGCTTCATCTTGCAACTCCTTCCCTTTTACCTCAGCGCCATTACAGAACCAGGGTGAAAACAGTAACTGTCTGTCCAAAACAACCCTCACAGCTTTGTGTCCATTGCAAACAAATCATGCTCCACCTTCCAGACATCAGGTATTTGCAGGAATTCAGATGCTGATATCTGAGGCTTATGAGCTGCCTGCAGACCCACGTCTCCCCTTCCATCACTCCAGGGAAGGCACAGGGCATTTCTCTGTTTACACTTTACACTGCTCTCACCAGTAAATACCTTTACTAAGATGGTCTCAAACTGCCTGTGGGCAGTGATGACTATTTGCTCCTTCTCTTTGCCATGCGCTCCTGATAACTTAATCAGTCCCTTCTTTATCTGTCCCTCCTCTTGCCCTGTTAGTCATGGCTAGCCACAGTAAGCTACAGAGATATCCCCAAAAGGCCACATATCCCACCAGCCTCCCTCGTGCAGAAAGGACAGCACTCCAGCCTGAGGCTCCTAAGTTGCATCCTTAGAAATCAGTTCTGGACAGACATGGGAAGCTCTCTGCAGTTTTCACACTACATCTCAATCTTTCACCACATTTTTCCCCTCCCTTAAACACTGAATTCTAACAGCAATTTCCATGAGGCAAGCACAAGCGCACAGCTTCATACACAGCATCAAGGCTTCTTGCACTATCCACAAAGATAAATTCATAGGAAACAGATGTGGGTGAGAGGTTAATCTTGGCAAAACAAGGGGAGTGGGGGTGAAGAGTGACAAAGTAGTAGTGGTTTCCCTGTGTCAGCACTCTACAGAGATAGCTCAGCTGTGGAGTGGAAGAAGGGTGGAAGAACATGGACAGTACAGTGACCTTATAACTTCTGGCTGCACATGTTAAAGAGCCTATCAACCCTCCCCTCAAAGAGATCTCAAAACAGAAATATTCATCATTTAAAGCTGGAGTAGATGAATTACTGTTAATGGATTGATGTGTATAGTTGCAACATGACCCCAGGAACTTCCTCAGCATATGCCTGCAAGCAGACCCTCTGATGAGCAGCAACACCAGGGAGCAAAGAGCTCAGAAATACAGCTGCTCAGAAACAGCAGGGAAACTTGGCCCTCTGAAGACTTGCTGCACCCAGGAAGGCTGGGAACAGGGCACCAAACTTCACTCCCTGCTTGTACCAACCACCTTGTTTACAGCTGCTCATTGCCAGCTCCGAGGAGGGGCCAGGCAACAGGGCTATGTGGAAATACAAATTGTTTGTGAAAATAGAAGCAGCCCCTGAGCAACAAGAGAAGATCCACTGAGGCGTAATGGAAATGATTCCAACAGCCCTGACATCCTCTGATCCTTTGAGCCACCTCCATAAATAGAACATTTTGGAGGGGCTGCAGGTGTGTTCAGCATGCACAAGGTCCAGCCAAGAGCCATCTCACTGGGGAGCACAGATTCATGTGCCAGCAGGTCACCAGCACAAGAGAGCGAGTGGCAGCATATGACATGCAGCAAGGAGGAGATTAATGGGCAGAGAACCTGCCTAACTACTCACCTACCTACTGCACCTGGTTACAGCAAACAGCAGTTCCCCTCAATTACAGCTCAGATCCTGTTCCAGATCAGCACACGCCACACTGCTGGGAAAAATCTCCTACATGCCTGGCTCCATCTGCAACAGTGCTTTGGGGAAGGGCTGTCTCTGTGCAGACAGTGGTGCCCTCCCCAAGCCCCAGTGCCAAGTCCACCTGCCTGCAAGCACGCCAGGTCTGACACGCAAGAGTGCCACCCGGGTAAGCCAGCAGCACAGGCTCGGTCCGTGTACGCTCACCGCTGCCTCACTGTCAAGCCAGAAGCTGCAAGTCTTTATCAGTAATTACAAGAACATAGTGTCTATTTTTACAGTACTCCCCCTACAAGCAGCAGGATTTCTACTGCCCAATTAGTAGTTCAAGTTACTATTTAAAGAATGACAGCTTAGGTGAGAGGAAGGCTGTCTCGGTAATCATTTATGTCAAGCTCATCGCTGGGATTTGTTCAGGCTCTTATTGGAACATTTTAAGTCATCCTGTCTCCCAAATTAAGTGCTGTAGGTTTCACAAGAGGGTCAATCATTAACTACTCTTTGCTGACCTCTTCAAATCCCAGGCACACACCATGTTAACAGAGGAATGCCTGGATTTTTCAGGAGTGACTGCCATCTCAGAGAGCAGGTTTCCTTTCATCTTCTTTCACAGATCAGACTGAGCCTCCAGCCACCCTGGCAATAGCTCTGTGGGACACAACCCATACAGCCTCACCTTCCTTTTGATTTTATTTTTTTTTTAAAGGTGAGGGGGAAAAAAGAAATCAAGGCCAAAGAGTCTGGGAGCATTGGTTAAAAAAATCTCAGTGAAAGACATGTGCAAACAACTGATCTGCAGTCTGCCCACATAAGAACATGTTTTCTCTTTTCAGGATGGAGTCATACTTCTTGGAACTGGGAGGAGATGTTCTTGTTTTATACCACTGCAAATACATTTTTTTTTTTTTACATTTCCCTCTCTGCCTGTCCATCCACTCACACTTACAGGACCCCTGTTCTGGGCAAGCAGCTGCAAGTTTCATGTAACTGAGGCACAGTCTCCAGTTAAAGTCCCACTCTCTCCCCAGCTGCAGTTTCAACAATTCTCACCCAGGGCCAGCACCTTCCCATGCAGCTCTCTGATACCACTGACGGCTGCTAATCAACACAGCATGCTTCCTGTAGAAATTGAACATTTACCACATTTAGTCTTTTCCTGTTTACAGGGTTGCACGTGCAGCCTTTCCACAAGCCATCGTCACATCTTACCACCTTGGAAGGGATCTTCAGACTGCAACTTCCCCACCACAGACCCCAAATAAATAACAGCAAAGAGCTGTAAGGCAGCACCTTCCTCCTATGCCTGTGTTAAGGCACATTAACCTGCTGTAAGTGAATTAGCTTATCATCCCTTTTCTGCAACCCTGTTTTAGAGGAAGGCACTCTGTCCAACTGGGTTCTTATCTCTGTTCTTTGTGAGCAGATTATCAAGTTCAAGATTCTTTTTTTTTTTTTTAAACATGTCTCAGACCCTTGAGCTTCCTAATCCCAGTAACATCGCATCAATGCAAGACCCTGAAAAGATCAAGTTCCCCAACAGCTGATAAGGCCCAAATCCTGATAAAGACTGCAGAATCAGCACTTGCAGCGAATAAAAGATGCTGCTTCAGTTGGTTAAAGGCCAAGTAGTAGTGTAGTAAAATTCAAATGGGAACAAAGTGCCACTACCAGACTCCTTGTCAGCAAATTTCAAACATACCTCTCGGGATGTGGCCAAACCTGCCACCCAGAACATGTGCAACCCCCCACTCAAACTCTGTTGCACAACTGCTTTTAAAATATTTGTTCTTTGTGTGGATTTTTCTAGGTGTCCATCACCACCCTCACAGAACCAAGAGTCTGGCAGAACATAGATGTTTGCACAGTGGCTGAGTAAAATCCAATACCAGAAGCCACAGGCAGACAGGGAAAGGGGGGATTCACCAGGAAGACAAGGAGCCCTTCATGAACCACAGTCACTTTCTAGGCAGCTGCTGCTACCTTCAGAGAAGAGCCTGCAGAAGGGACAAGGTCTAGTTTTCTTTCATTGGAAAGCATCACAAAGTGCAAGAGCTTTTGCTGACAAACAAAAAGCCCTGCCAAGAACCTTTGGCTCATTAGGAAAAGTCTTTTTTTTTTTTTTGCAATACTTACTTACATGCACACAGCAGCAATAGGAACAACAAGTGCCCAAAGGCTACTAGTTATTTGTTTGTACCAACCTTCCAGCCAAGTACCCACTTAGGCTGCAAGATTCAATAGGTTATGATGAGAAAGGCAACCACTGGACCATCCTAATCCCAGCAAAAGTCACTCAGCTCAGCACCAGTCATTCAGTGACCACCGCAAGGCAGCTGTGAAGGAGGCAGATCTCCCCACATGTGGAGCTGGGACTCCTGCCTACCAAGTCACTGAGATTATTACAAAGAGGACAAAAACAGAGAAGGGAAAATGAATAAGCATGGGAGAATGAGGAAACCTGTGTAACTGGTCCTTGAGGGCCATCACAAGCCATCACTGAGTTCAGCTGTGATGGCCAGATACTTGAGGACAATAAGAACATTTGACTACATCAATTTCTTTTCACGGATTAAATTCTCTTGCCTCAGGGCACAGGTTGGTCACTGGGAGGAAGAAATTGCCCCCAGGGCAGCATTTTCACCGCAATCCAAAGATTTACATCTTCCCTGTTGGTCTGTGGCATTGGCACTCTCAAGGGGAGAGCCAGACAAACCACAGATTAGCAAACAGGGGTGAGAATCTCAGTGATCTGGGGCAAAGGCAGGTGAATTGAAAGCAATCAAAGAGTTGGAGGTGGGCCCCAAGTGAAGCAGAGCTCCTGTCAGCAGGACACATCTCCGGAAGCAGATGGGAAAATGGCTGCTTTCAGAGACAGTCAGCATTTGCTTATCAACTCTGTGGTTTATCTCAGTGGCAGAAAGCCTCCACCCCATAGGTTTAATGAGATCTCTTACACAGGCCTGTGACAAAGTCACCATGGCTTGGCAAGAACAGAGCAGCCTTGAACAGAAGCATTAAAGGGTTTCTAGCCATTGAGGACTCTCCCTCACACAGGCTGGAGCACTGCTGTAGATCCAGTGACATTTGGAAGCATCACTCTACAAGCAGAGCATTGGATGAAGATTAAGCAGCCAAGCTACAGCTGGTAGAAGACAAACATGTTTGCTTGGTGTACCAACTCAGGCTCTACAAGACACAGGCAACTGCCCACAGGCACACAAAGAAAAAGATGGTACTGAGCTGCTGGTGAATGAGAATAAAACAACCACAAGGTATCATCACAACTACTCAGTTACTTTTTGCTTGGACTTTCGTTTCCCCACATTTGCCCCACTATTCTCAACCATTACCCAGAGGGTCCATGCACTTATTTCCAACTCATTTTTCTTCCCCAAACACTTCCTCCTCCATCCCCATGCTCAACAGCTCTGAATGGGCTGACTCGCCTTCTCATCTCACCTGCCACCACACATCTCTGGACAGACTCTACACACCTCGCTCCTGCCTCTCTGCTCTGCTATTCCCTCCTCTGAGCACATGCAAACTTTCTGTCACTAAAGCAGCTTTCCAAATCTATACCACACCTTTACCCTCCAGTTCCTTTTAACCCTGCTTGTCTATCCTACCACACTGCGGGATTCCCCAGACCACGATTCCCTCCATGCCCAGGCTGAAGGTCTATGTCCACCTATGTGTTGTTTCTCCCAGGGCTATCTTTCCCACACAGCAAGATTGTCATTTTCCCTCTAAGGCTGTGTCTGCAACATGGACAACTGCTTCCTCAGGCTGGGCCAGAAGGTGAATCTCAAGCCCACAGAGACACAGCCTGATTCAAGCACATCCTGGGTGTTTCAGGAGGAAGAGGAACAAAACGTCAGTAGCATTTACTTCTGCAACTTCTTAACAGCAGCACTGGACTACCCTAATTTTATTGTCAGTCATGCTCTCCTTGTTCCTACCATTAAGGAAAGGATCCCTGTAGTTTCCTCCTATCAATTCTGGGCATCCTCCCCACAGATCATCATCTTCCAGAACCCATCAGGCCTTCCCTTGCAGAGATCAGCCAGGCCACCAAAGAGAGGAAGAAGTCATGGCCAAGTGAAAAAGGCTGTCCAGAAAAGCTTTACCTGATCTTTAAGGCTTATTTTCTAATCATGCTGCAAAAGCAACAGCAACTACAGGCTCATTACACCATCACAAGGATGTCATCAGTTTTGGGAAGGAGCACACATTCTCTCCTTCGACCCCAGGGTTGACCTGGAGCTCAGCCCTACCCTAACCAGTTCCACACCACCCTAAGACAGGGAACCACACCAGCAAGCCTCAGCAGCAACTTATTCACGCAAGTGTCCAGAGGATCCTTACCTGACTCATCACACAGGTAGGAATAAAATCCTTCTGCCTTCAGCATGATGAGGAGGGACCCCCAGCCCAGCAGGACAGCAGAGAAGAGCAGGTTCTCAATGATGGCTGTGGATGCCATCCACCAGCGCCGGCGATGGGCAGTAGCAAGCGTGGGTGCCATTGCTGCCTTGGGAAGATGGCCTTGTCTAGAGTCTCAACCTGCAGGGACCAGAACAACATCCAGTGAGACCACAGACAAGGCATGTGCTACTCAGACTGAAAAAAAAAAAGCATAGTTTAAGAAGAGACCTCTCTACTGGAACGCAAGCAAACCTGCCTGCTGAATGTAAGGCACTCAAGTGTAAAACTTGGTTTTGCAGGTACCAGCTTGCCAAGTTACCTAGAGGGATGAGGGAGCACAGGTGCCCTTGGAGCAGCCCCTCCAGTGCACACACCATGCGACAGAGGAACACTGAAGGACTTTGTTCCGCTTCTCGAGCAACGGGTATGAAAATGCAGCAAATATCAACCACCTGGAGCCCCCTCCCCCATCACCTGTATGGGGCAGGTGACCCACTTGTAAGGCAGTGAGAAAAAATGTGCCAGAGCAGGGGGCTCCAGCCAGCATCCCAGTCTCCTGTCTGCTTGCAAGCAGGGGCTGGGACTGAGGACCCAGCCCCAGAGTCCTAACAGTGGCTTTAGTGACCCACCAGGTCTGCTTTGCCCCACGCAGGAGCACAAATCTCTGAAAGGTGAGTGTGGGTCCTATATATGCAGTTTGTACCACTCTTTCTGCTAACTGCTGGACCACCCAGCTGGGAGACAAGGTGGGACACATCCTGCCCAGTCCTTGCAGTGCAGACAGCCAAATGCACTGGCCAGGACAGCCCATGGCACCCCAGCATGCTGGCATCCCTGGGCTGCCCCACAGATGCTGCATCCAGATTGTCTCCAGCTCCATCAGCACCAGAGACCCACAAGAGTGACCAGCAGATTTGGGAGCAGACCTGGATGGCCAAGGGGCTGCTCCAGGGAACCCTGAAGGTGCACAGCACCGGGGCCAAGCCTGGGTCATAAGGCAGGTGGCCATTTTAGACACTCTGAGCCTTTCCCCAGCCCAGACCATGCCTCTGTGAGGAGGTCTGCTTCCTCATGGGGGAATCTGCTGGCTACACATCACAGCCCAAGACAGTTTCTTAAGGCTTTCCATAGGGCAGAGACCCCAAGCATGACTTGTTATGATGGAGTTGGGGGCCTGATCCAGCTCCCTGCAAGGCTGCCCAGACACCAGGGACACCATTTGGCCACAGCAGCTGATGCAAGGACCCCAGGAAGCCATCCTGCAGCCATGCCCCTCAACAACCACCCACGGCACAGACCCCCAGTGCAGCGCACAACACATTTCCTCCACCACCATCACCTCCTCTTCCTCATCCCTGCCCCCACACACCCCCTCCCCAGCCCCACACGTCCTTCCTCAGCACAGAGATCCAATCTGTAGCAAAAGGTGCAGCTTGCTCTCACCCATACCAGTCACCCCTCCATGCACCCCACTCCCTACCCACACACATGCTGCACTCCCTTCATCAATCAATCCCCCACGCACCCAGCTCTCCCAAAACAGCCCTGCTGCATCCTGCTCCCTCCTTCCCCGACCAGTGCACCCTGCTCCCCACCCACAAATCATACTCCCGGCTCTCCTCCATCAACCCCCCCTCTTCCTCCCACACATGCCACTCCCACGCACGAATCCCCCTATGCATCCCCCATCTCCCCCCACCCCAAATACACCCT
>JANHGN010010574.1:0-11382 GCA_024605025.1 Megaceryle maxima | reverse complement strand
CTTAAAGGGGAAAACTGCTACATTCAACACACAGAGGTACATTAGTTTAATTTAGCTGTCAGCAGTACCGATAACCTTCACAAAGCAAAAAAGCTCCTTTCCAGTGAGTCCCTCTCCCTGCAGAAACACTTCTGCTTGGTAACCCTTCAGAAAAGGAAAATGTAGAGTTATGGTGAGGAAAAGCATCAAAAATACAGTATTGGTGCATGGCTGTGTTTGGCTGTACAGGATGCAAGGTTATCTCTGCAAGCTTGAAGTGAAATACACTATTAAGGCAGTGCAGTGCACCATAACATGCTTGAAACAAAGGAAAATGAGGATCAGCCATTATTCACTCTCCCTGGCACTAAAAGACTGTCTGAAAAGGACAATCAAATTAAAGCCCCCTCTGGTAAGTTATTCAATGGTATGCGTCCCTCACAGACATTCACCCTGAGGCTGAACACTAAAATGAAAATGCTGTTTTCATTTCAGATCCTTAAAAACCCCTGAGTTTAATTGCTGAAATTCCAAGAAGATGGAATGCTGCATCAGGGGACACCTTTTCCTTCTACTGGCACTCCCCACACCTCCAATTTAATTCCCTTTTATTTTTTTAATCCAAGGTAAAATTTGTCCTTAGTAATCTTTTCAAATTCTTTCCAAACCAAGTAAGATTTTACCAGCACCCTGAAGTGGATGGAAGAGTAGAAAACAACCTCAGCAGAAAACATCTCTGCAAAATGCAAACCACTTGAAAAAGCCCTGTTCTACTCTCTTAAGTACAATCAATTCAATTTGATTGTCCATACTGAAAATGGAGTTAAACCTCCTGGATTTTAGTAGTTTAAATGCTGCAGAGTTCTTGTCAGTCTCTAGTCAATTGAACAGAAATGAATAGCAATCATATCCTGCTTTATTCAAAGCACAATATCCATCAATTTTATTACAGTTCAGTGCTTGGGAGAAACACTCAAGATGTGCTATGTAAAAATGATTCGGTATGCCAAAATGCCAAACCCCTCTGAGAAGCACAAAACTTTCAGGCTGCGAGGCAAGGGCTGATCTATTTGTAGATCACAAGACACATACAACCCTCAGAAGGGTAACAAGCTGTTACTCAGCAGAGCAACATCATTGCTGAATGCTTGAGCCATTACTGTCTAATGCACAATAATTACTTTTGTTGGGACGGAAAAACTGTTTCAAAGAGCATTCTGTTGCCTCATATAGCTGCTGGACTAATTGCTTCTCCCATCAGATGTAATTCACATTTAAGGTAAAAATCAAAGTAACTGATGTGATACAACTTTCTTCCAGCTGCATAACCATTAGCAAGCACTTGTCAAGGATTCAGGCAGCCCAGCTGAC
Organism: Megaceryle maxima; assembly: GCA_024605025.1. Lineage (NCBI taxonomy): Eukaryota > Metazoa > Chordata > Aves > Coraciiformes > Cerylidae > Megaceryle > Megaceryle maxima. Next base: position 10,032 of record JANHGN010010574.1, on the reverse strand, counting down.
TTACAGGTTTGGGATCTTGTAAAACAACACCAGACAAACAGCTTTAGGGATAAACAATATATCTCACCACAACTGTATAATAACAAATACAAATCATAGTACAACTATCTGGGTCTGAAAAATAGCGACTCCAGTAACTCACCAATACTGCCATAGACTTAATATCAGAGCTTGTGAAGACTTACACAACTAGAGTTATCAGGAAGCATGATACAGCTTCTCCTAGTCAGCAACCCTGCCCAGTCAACAGGCTCAGAGATTTCTGGATTCCCTGATTAGCACTATCTGGATTTGTTAACCAGTCATCACATCTCACCTTTGAACCATTGAATTAACATTTCCCATGTGAACTACAGTATCTTTAACATCTAAAAATAGCTGATTAGCTTAAGTGTTAATCAAAAATTTACAGCATGTACATTTATAAAAGGTGGCACCAGAATTTCTCCACATCCTTACTGGTGTTCAGCATGAGGAAGTCCCTTACAGGTCATAGCACAAAATGCCTCCCCAGTGACTTATTTAAAGGATGTAAGGCTCCAGCTACCACAAACATCGATGAGGCAGGAACACGTTTCTTCTCCGATGCGTGTACTATGCGCCTACAGCGTTCACAGATGTTAACACCATGAGGAAATTCTCAACTGACTCATAAATAAGGGCCAACTCCAGAAATTCTTATTCATGATGACTTGCACCTACTCTATGAGCAATCTCACTTTATTTAATAGAGGTGTTCACAAATTAAGACATTGCTCAGACTGATTACTAAAGCACCAAAACCTGGCCCATATATGGCTCGCAGCACACATTATCTATGCAAGAAAGTTTACTGTGAAATGCCTGCACATGGTGTCAATCCCATTCATTAATACATTTGACACTTAAAATTTATTTAGACTGACAAGAACTTGCAGAAGCAGCTTCAGGTATGCAGCATCCCTTCAAAAAGAGGGGTCAGGTATTACAGCCATCTTTCAGCAAAATATCCCTCACAACACACATGATGTGATAAACTCGAGCACTATCTTCTTTAAAAAGATGATACAGTCTTCCATAGGGAAAGTTGTGGCTTAGCCTTAGACTCTGAAGATCAGTTAATAACAAGATACATTGCAATAAACATAAAAAGCCAGTAATTGTCTTATGCCCATTTGAGAAATTCCAGATATACCAAAGAGCTCTCAAGGGATGAAAACTGCTCCACTCTCACTGGACCCACTGTGTAGAGTGGGGGGTAAGGCTGAAGGGGCAGGGCAGAAGCATGCTGTTCAAGTTTAATAACTGAATATTCATGCATATAGGCAGCATAATAAGAAAACCCACTGGACAGTCACATCACAAAGTAGGATTTTACAAAGAGTGAGGAAAAAAAAATTAAGAAAGGAGATAGCTTCTCTGAAAAAAACTGCCTCCTGAGAACACTGTTATGCCTCCCCACTCCTGCCTCCAGGAATTATTACGTCACTGCCACAAGGCAGAACACATACAGCTTTCAATATACTGACTTGAAGACCACTTTGTACAGTCCTGTCATGCCAGCTCCACTAGTCACATTTAACCTCTGGCAACTTTTTACAGAAAGCTTCAGGACAGGAAAGAAAGCCAACAGAAAAATTACAGGTGGCTGGATGAATACACTTTCAGAAATGTTTTTGTTGTTCTAAGGTCCCAATGCACAGCAGGAGCTCCTCAACTGCCATTCAGTTGAAATGGCCTCCTGCTTTTCTAGCAGTGATGTGTCATGGACCACGGAGATCTGCAGTCAAGTCCCCAAGCTCTTCCTCCACAAACCTGAGCAAAAACTTCAACAGAAGCATTAAGTGCAGCACTCTCAGGCACTTGGGAAGAAGGAGGTTCATGTAAGGTTCCATATCCCAAAATCCCCACAACTTCTCCAAGATAAGCCACTGAGCTTTTCACAGCTTTTCTCTATTTTTATAACAGTAGGAAAAAAAGAAAGTATATAAACTGAAGGAATGTCTTCCAGGCCAAGTCCAGAAGAAACCTCTGCCAGCTCCACACTAACATGCTGTCTCCTCAGTTGCTGTTGTAGGTTTACAATTAGGAGTATATATTTCATTACATTGTCAAGATAAAGGATATCACTTGTAAACATCATCAACACTGGCCCATGCCTGCCTGGATTTCAAAGAGGACAGCACAGGACAGATGGAGCAGAGGGCAGGAAACAGAGAGCTCCATGAATACAAGGACTTTTTAAAGCAAAACCACCTTGTGACAACAAAGGAATAAAAGAACGCTATTTAGAATACCAATCTTTGTTTTAGTAGCAAAAAAAGTTCAGTTAGTTCTCAGTTATCCTATTGCACCCCTGAGAATAATCCCTAACAACTGAGATATCCAACAGTGATAGCATGACGAGGTTGGTCAATACTGTTGGTGCCCAAAGACTGATGAAAGTTTGATGAAAGGAGAACAAGGAGAACAAAACATGTTGTGGAAGGACAAACCGAGAAAGCTTATAAAACACAGAACAAGTCCATGTGTGAAATGTACTGTAACATTAGCTGGACATTAGACTTAAGTTACTTGGCTGCGGTGCCCTCTCCAAATTCCATTATGTTTAAAATGGAAAAGCATCAGGCAGAATCTTCTCCCTGCTGGCAGTGGTCACAGGATCTTTCTTTGCCCCCCTCAGCAACAGCTTTGCTCTTGGTTTTGACACAGGGAACAGACACCTTCATTTTAAGATTGATGGACCAATCTTTACAGGTCCTACAGGCAGCAGAAACCATGCACCGTATCTTCAGCAGAAGCCTTGCCTGTTGGAAACTGCAGGTCTTCCAGAAAGTGAATATGCTTCATGCACATTTTCTGGAAAAATTAGTAAAAAGTTTGTGGCCTCTGCAAAAGTTACCAGAAGAGTCTTCAGGTGCAGGCATCAGCTCTACAGATCACAGACAGCTTCACTACCTGAGTTTTATCTTTCCAAGGCTGGTAAGCACTGGTTCAAACAAAGCCCTACCACTTTTGCCATGGCACTATTTCACCGAGTTTGAGTATCTACAACACCTACAACCCTTCTGTCACACGGGTGTGCACAGTGGTCTGCTTTCAGACTTGTTCTTATTTACCGTTTCTAGAATTTGTGATCACTTCCAGCATATCTTTGCATCTTAATCACTACAGATTCCCTTGTGTTTTTCAGTTACTACAAACACTGATTTGTGCTTACATGGTATGAAGATCAAAACAGAAGAAAAATACAAGTTGAAAACCAGAATCATCTTTACAGGAAAGGAGAACAGTCCAACTCTGCCATCTTACCCTCAAATTCCAGTAGAAGGCACAAGCAACTCATTGAAAACATGGCCAAAACAAAGCTAAACAGTGAAAAAATGAGCAGCCATCCAACCACACATGTATGAAGACTCAGTGAAAGTAATAGAAAATACAGTGGAACAGATTTTTCTATATGCATGAATATTTCCACTTTCGTTGTACTGGAGCATGCTGCATCACTATAGTATCAGAAAACTTGCAAGAAATCAAACTGTTACGTACTCAGCTGCTCTCCCCATCCGAAATAACTCCAGTTGCCTGCATGTAACACAAATGGCAGCAAAGAATAGGAATGGAAAAAGAAAGCTTAGAAAAATAAACCACAAGAATACTTTTCATGTATTTAAAATGCCTTACAGATTGTGAACTTGAAACCGTAAGATTTTTTTTTCTTTATAAATACAAAATTAAATTTATTTTGGGGCTTATTCTTCACTGTCCAGTTTGTTTATGAGACATTCTGAAGATTAAGATCACTATAAACTCTAGGAGTTATTAAGCAATCATGCATTTATTAACACAAGTAACAAAACACTTTTCAACTCACTACTTAGCAAGAGTAGTTAAATGCTGTTATTTTCTAGAACACACGTTAGCAGGATTACAGACAGAATGTCCCAGAAACCAGAGCCCAGTTATGAGCAGTATCCAATTGCAGGCTAGACTGTGGAAGTCAAGGGGTAGAAGTTGCTTCATGTTTTCACTTCTTCCCACTTCCCCAGAGTTAACCCAGCAGTGAAAGCACCACACTAGTAATAACAGTGTGAAAAACCATCTGTGTGCATGAAACTAGTGCTTTAACTAGATACAGGCTCTGGGGAAAAAAAAAAACCAAAAAGTTAAGAGCTCTTCCAGTACCCTAAGAATGCAAATAGTCACAAGTTACTTCTACAATAGTAAGCAAAAATCTCCATGTTAAAACTAAAGGTGATAACAAATGACAACAAGTTCACACTAAAGCTAAACTGCAAGCTGGCAAGACAGTCAAGCTATTATTTATCAATATCCATGTTGTCACACCAGGGTCATACTCAACATGATGGAGACAATAAATTACTACATACAACCTGCAAAGCACCTTGGAAGGATGCACATAACTGGTAGCTCCCAGAAAAGCTTCAGAACCAGCATTTCTACAAGACTGTGTGTAAAAAATGCTGTATAAAATGAAGTTTACAAGTGAAGCAGTTTTGATGTGTAAGTGTAGCAGGCAATAAACAAATCCTTCACATGCAGGCAAAGAACAAGTTAGAGCTTTCTGTCCTAGCCACCAGCCTCATCTCCAGCTGCCAGCCAGGCACACAGTTGCAGGAGGGAGATAGCTCACAGAGTTGAACAAATCTCTCCACCTGCCCTTACTAACAAGACTCACAAAGCTAGAATGAGCTAATTCTTGCTTTTAGCTAAAATTGCAAAAAACAGTTCTGAGAAGAATTATCTTTGTCCTAAAAATTCACCACCAGACTACTACTTAAATAAGCAATAACTGGTCCTGGTGAGTAGTTTGGCTTCCCAAGGGTTTAGTCCCTACACGGGTTTACTACAGAGGGGTTCTGTTGCCATTTCAATTCTATGTGGGAAGAAAAGGTGGACAGGAAAGAGCAAAATGGGCACAGACATGGACTATCCCAAGAAAAAAAAGCAAACCAGGTTTTAACCCTCTCTCTAGCTGGGAAATAATGGTGCATCGGAGCTACAACCAGGTTGCTCCTTCCTTCTCAGACACAAAAGTTTTGCAAAGCACTGCACGTCCTGAGATGCACCTCTGTACTCCAGGATCCCTGGGCTCTAGGCTCTTGCACACCCATGTGGTGCTTTGTACAGACATAGCCATAGTTCAGGTTTAAGTGGCACTTCTATTATCTCATAGACCTTCAAAGATAGGTCAGTCCTAAAGGAGTAGTTACAGGAGAAAAAAAAAAAAAAAAAAAAGAGTAACACACATATGTTTGCTTTGGTCATTAAACAAAGCAGCTCTGATGGAATATGTGAGTGCAAAAAAATTAAATTATATTTTTACCAGGTTGCTTTAGAAAGAGCCACATATTCAGTTCATACAATGCTGAATACATGCAGTTTACATAGACTATAAGAGGATTATTCCTCTCCTGTCTACTGGAATAGCAAAAAAACCCCACCTTTTTCTTGTTTGCATTATTAGTGAGAAAAGTCCACAGACTTGAGCACCAGCAGACTACAGACATGACAAATGCTGTTTCTCTGTTCTGCAGCAAGTGTGACAAGCCACCACACATCTGAGACAGCTATGATGGCAAGATGAAGATGCACTCAGATGCATGAGAAGCCTGCCAGGATCCACCAGCCAGTGTTTATATGGCCCTGACCACAGGGCTGTCATCTCAGTCTTGTTTTTTATGACAACAAAAATTGACAGCCTGATGAAAAGCTTTGACAGAGGCCTGAGTGTACTTCAGGGGAAAAGGAGAGGAGAAGGAGGAACACACAACCAAGCTGGCAAAGAAAACCAAATAAAACACGTGGCAAAGAGAGGTAAGGAGGAGGACAACCAGAAGAAAGGGTATGGAAACAAGAGCCAAGGAGAGCAAGAGCATCAGAGGGGGGCATGGGAAGAGGGATGACGAAAAAGCTTAAGAAGCTGACAGCAGAAATCTGCTTTAATTTGCTGTAATAAATAGTTCATGTTGAAGAGAAGACAATTTCCTGCTAAAGTATATCATAAACAGCTAATCTGTATCTCATCCCTGAAAATCTCAAGCTAACAACACATGGGATAAGAATCTCAGAAACTCCTTCCCTCAAAAGGTTCCATCTCAGGTAAATAGTGAGAGAAGGAAGCCAATGGTTAGGCATTTGCAGCCTGGATTACTGTTACAGACCCAGAAAACCTCTGCAGTGGCACAACAGTATTACACTCAGACTACCTGCTAGTGAAATCCATGTCATTACTCACAAATGAATGCATTTGTAACATCCCAAAGCAACTGGTGAATAAATACTGGACATACCATTAATTTTCAAATTAAGTATGCAGATCAGAAAAACTACAGAGTAAATGGACATTACCTGTTCTACACCTTTACCCAAAGATATAATTTAGACCAACAGCCTCTGCACAAAACACAGCACAAGCCACCGTAACCTGCACAGAAGGAAATAGTGGCTATTCAAGGGAAAAGAGAAAGTCTGACCCCTAACACCAGCCCAGACTGCTACTAGACTGTTAGCACAACACTACTTGCAGTTTCAAACTACAACCAAAAGAAAACCACCAAGTGCTCAAAACAAGCCTCACAGATACAATGTCTTTCTTTGGAAGAGAAACATCACCACCTGAAGTTCAAAGTCCTCAAACTGACAGTGATAGCCCTGAGCCAGCTACTTAGCTGTCTACCTTACTGCTACCAAGTTCCTTACAAGAAGTGTGAAAATGCCAAAAAACTTCTAAAACCAGAATAGAGACTATTATTTCCATGCCTAAAATGAATAGCAATGGATGCCAAGAAAGTCAGGATACAGAGAAGAGCAGCTGTCTTTAGACACCAATTTCTTAACCTTCAAGTTTTCCCACACTGAGACCTTGGGTCTTGGCTAACCAGGGCATGCTACAACTAGAAGTTAACTGGGAAGGCAACGCTGCAAAAGCGAATATAAAGAGATGTGATAACAGAGCAAGGGATTTTCAGACAGAATCTCAAAACTCTGCTTTTGTTTGTTTTAGCTAACACCCACTTTGCTTCAGCGTCTAACATTTCGGATAAAAGATGAATTTATTAAAGATTCAACACATATGCTGCTTCATTTAAGATTCAGGAGCTAACAGTATATATCTCAGTCCTTCAGCATAATCACAGAAGACCTGGGCTGACAGTCTTGATATTTTGAAGGTTAATGAAAACAGAATTTCTTCTTAGCCTTTTCAAGTTGTTTTTCTGCTTCATGAAAATAATATGCATAACCTCACTTTAAGAAAAAAAATGCCTTCCAGATCACCTCTGGGAACAAGTTTAAGTCTGTACAAACTTGAATTGAAAACACCAAGAAGTTCACACAGATAGAAAATGGGAAGATGTAATTCTCAAAACATACAACATACATTAACATTGGAATAGATGATACAGACAGTCAGCCTAGTTACTCTGGGTGCTCTTCAATACCAACAGTGTGTGTCGCGGTTATCACCTTCTTTTGTATTCGCAAGTTTTGGTACTCAAAAAATGACGTTTCGTATAAACCTTCAATTAAAGATTAAGTGATGCCAGCAGCCTGGTGCCTTGGAAGCTACAACATTCTTATCGTTAACACATTTAGTTTCCCACAGTTAGCTGAACATAACATATGCTCATTCTGCATCTCAAATACACAACAATTCAAGGAGGAACTCCTCCCACCACACACTGTCAATCCTGGATCAGCTGGGACACTGTAGAAAAGCAGAATATTCCAAGTTTTTAAATGCAGCATAGTTTGATTGCCTGTGTGCCATTTTGTTGCATTTGTTTACAAGTCAATGAGAGTGTCTGAGACCTACCATCCCCATCAGAACTTTCCTGCTGTAAACATCCTGGTCACCTGGGAGGTGAAGAGATTGAGAGCAGCCCTGCAGAAAAGGACTTGGGAGGTACTGGTGGATGAAAAGCTGGACATGAGCCAGCAATGTGTGCTCACAGCCCAGAAAACCAATCCTGGGCTGCACCAAAAGATGCTCTGCTCTGCTGAGACCCCACCTGGAGTACTGTGTCCAGCTCTGGAGCCCTCAACACAGGAAAGACATGAACCTGTTGTAGCAGGTCCAGAGGAGGGCTACAAAAAAGGAACACGTACCCTATGAAGAAAGGCAGGGAGAGTTGGGGTTGTTCAGCCTGCAGAAGAGAAGGCTCTGGGGAGACATTCTTGCAGCCTTCCAGTATTTAAATGGGACCTGTAAGAAAGATGGGGATGGATTTTTTTAACAGGGCCTGCCTGTTGCAACAGGACAAGGGGTGATGGTTTTAAACTAAAAGAGGAGGAATTCAGACTAGATGCAAAGAAGAAATTTTTTGTGTTGAAGGTGGTGAACCACAGTCTCAGGTTGCCCACAGGGGTGGTAGATGCCCCATCCGTAAAAACAGTCCAGGTCAGGTTGGATGGGGCTTTGAGCAACCTGCTCTAGCTGAAGATGTCCCTGCCTGCTGCAGGGAGGTTAGAACTAGATGACATTTAAGTGTCCCTTCCAACTCAAAATATTCTACAATTTGTCAGACAAGAGGAAATGGGCCTAAGTTATGCCACAGGAGGTTTAGATTGGATATTAAGAAAAAATACTGATGGTGAAGCATTGGAACAGGCTGCCCAGGGAGGTGGTGGGGTCACCATCCCTGGAGGCGTTTAAAAAACATGTATACATGGCACACTGGGACATGGTTTAGTGGTCACGATAATGTTGGGTGGACAGTTGGAGCTGATGATCTTCCAGGTCTTTTCCAACCTTAATGATTCTATTCTATTACCTAACATTACCTCTATCCGTAATAGCAAAGAGGAATATAATGTCCTACAGCAGCAGAGATAAAAGATGTTACCTTTTCTTCCTTCTGATTTTCAAACTTGGACTTTCAGTACAAAACTCATTACTCAAGGGCTTTAAGGCTGGTGTATAAAGCCAAGTATTACTTTTTCCATCAGTTTAAAAACTTAGTTTTTCAAAGGTTATATTCTACTGTGGTAACAAAACCCAAATTATTTTCTATTATTGCTATGACATTAAAGGATTACTAATAAAGTTGCTAAGGCTTTAAAAATATCTCAGGCCAAAAATAAGAAGCATTCATGAAGAGCACTAAACAAATGATGAAATCTCTAGTGATTAATGGAGCATTTTATGGTTTTAATCACTGCTTATTGAGAACCACAACAGTATTAACAGTGTCCAGCATTTCAGGAAGAGCTTTCAGTTAGGGGCCTATTTAAAAGTCAAAGCTTTACTTCCTTGACAACATCTTCCAGAATACAGTATGTACTCTAGGAAAACAACTAACAAAGTACGCTTAGAGGATGAGCAGTAAAGCCACAGACCTGCTCTCCTCTACAGTTCATGAATAAAAGCCAAACTTTGTTACTGTATAATATTCTAATATGGCCAGTATTTTTAAGTTCCACTTGCTGAACACTTTTCCTCAGACATATCCAGTTCTGAAGTAGCAGCTTTAGCCTAAAAATGCAGGCATATGTTTTAGAGCAAGACCTTGAATCTTTCCTTCAGAGCAGACCTATCATGCCTACGCCTTCAGCCAGCCCAGGCAGTGAGTACCACAAAAGCACAAGAAAAAGTCTCACAGATAGGGTTTATCCTAAACAAACAGGAACAGGAGCTGCCAGTCACCAGGAAGCAGACAGGCCAAGGAACTTGTTTTCCCAGCCCATCAGCAAACTACCACAAGACAGCTCATACAATGGCTTCATTTTCATAGACAAGAGTAGTTTTTCATTTGCCTAGCTTAATTAAAAAAAAAAATAATAAAATCACACATTGTGTTTTGAATTACACTTTACACTGAACATTTTTTTGAGGACTGCTGTAAGGATTACTACTATTTGCACTGGGGACAGGAGTGTTACTGTTCTAGAGCACAGCTTTTTAATGGCTGCAGCACAGTCTTTAATGTCATCTACTCCTGAGAAGGGCAATAATTCTACGAAGCGCTGAGCTTCTCTACAGTGTAAAGATGAAAGTAACCACCAGAGGGACCTTCAGAAGGCAGAGGACCG
>JANHGN010010572.1:2969-22569 GCA_024605025.1 Megaceryle maxima | reverse complement strand
GCTGTGTGGGCTGCCCTGGGTGCCCCTGCTCTGGCAGGGGGGTTGGACTCGATGATCTCCAGAGCTCCCTTCCAACCTCTACCATTCTAGGATTCTGTGAACCATCATCCTGCACACAGAGCACTTTCTAACGGTCCAAAATGCCTTAAGCTCATCATGGGCTAATTTAAATCAAAGCAGAAGACCACATGTATCTGCAAGTTCTTTGCACAGACAGCAATCTGATCTATTATTATGAACAAAGAAATTTGCAAACTTTTTTCTAATTCCCCAGTTTGGAGAAGTAGTGGATTGCTCTTCAACTGCTGCTTTTTTTGCCTCCAACTCTGGTAGCCATTAGAAGTCTAAACTTCTGAGTCATTTAAATATGCAAGTCCCAAAGGAAATAATATTATACCATGTAAATATAATTACCAGACTTTTCAGATTATAATGGGCTATATTTATATTATATAGATTATTGATGCAACTAAATGGTACCAGTTGCCACGGTAAATGCAAATTAATAATTTGATATATGATTTGTTAATTATTCTGTTAATTTTCAACATCCAGGACCAACAGGAAACTGTTGGGTGTTGTAGCAGCAAACTCACACTGAAATATCTGCATTGCTTATTCTGGCATCAGTTAACACTCTGCTCACTGTTTAACTTCTCTTATTGATTAATCTAAAACTCCGTATGCATTGCACATTAATTGCTTGCTTTGAACTGTTAAATAAGTTAATTTAGCAAACTCCTGACAGCTTATTTTTTTTCTAACTTCTCCAAACTTGTTGTAGGCAACCTGATATGAAATTACAGACGAAAGAAAAAAGTCTTTGCTTAAATACACATCATTAAATACACTCCACAGTGATTTTAGGAATGGAACAGCCATACACAAACACTGTGATAATTCATGGAACTGATTTACTCTCTTTCTCTCCCCAAACTATGTTTTATCAATTCAAATACTCAGTCCTTGCACTGTCATCAAACATGGATTAGATGGATGCTGTTCTTGATTGTGTGAGCTGACCCTTGTAAACTATTTCTACTTGTCAAAATCATGTTTTGATTATACAGATCTTAGTAGTATATCAAGATTTGCATTTAATCAGCTTCCACACAACAGAAACTGCATTTGCAAACGAGATTATGAAGAGGCGGTACAGGAGATGCAAATATGGTTGATATTTCTATTTTCTATTTCTATTTTTCTAGTATTCTAGCCAAAAGCCAAAATATTCAGAAATTACTTTTCCTCACTACATATTAACTGTATTAACCCCATATAGCCCTATTATTTCACTACCCTGAGGCTCGTGCCTCTTTCAGGACAGTACCTAGTAAGCCAGAGCAAAGACACTCAGTATTTCACACATTTTACAAAAGAAGTTGTTAATACTTTTGTGAGAAACTTCTGAAACAAAGTACGTTTCCTAGATGGAAAAAAACCAAACCTATTCCAATACAGAAATGCAATATTTGTTAAATTCCCAATTAGGACTTCATTATCCATCCCCAAACTGTAATTCAGCTACTGACTTTCCTAGTACTTCCATTGTCACAGCTGTTTGGAAACTTAAGAACAAGAGGTATGGCTGTAGGGAAACACAAACAGTTCAGTCCCCTCGGTACAGTGGGGATGGGAATATCAGCAGGGAAAAGACAAAAACCTCTTGCAAGCATCAGAAGATGAGCCACCACCTCCCATAAGACCGAGCTCCTGCTAAAAACAAGCGGGCTACAAAGGGCTGTGAGTTATACCAAAAATTATGGTTTAGAAACTTATTTTTCTTTTGGTTATGTCAGAGCAGAACCTTCCCAAAATTTCCATAAGGAAAATGGTCAGATTTCTCAGCTGTGTCCCCATACTCCCAATCCCAGGGAAGTAGACTGAGAGTCTACCATAGGTCTTTCAAAGACTCACTGCTGAAAAGTTAACCAACAATTATACTCCTATCAGAAGCCTCAGCGAACCAGTCATGTTCAAATGTAAAACAAATTGTAGGGAATAGCAGCCCAGTCTTCTCTCTCCAAAACATTACCTTATTATGTAAGTAAATACAACTGAACACGGTTCTACCATGCTTTCCTTCTCCGTTTTCAAACCAAAAATTATAAACAAAAAGGCTTTTTGCAGACCCAAGATACACCTCTAGAGTAGCTCTGCCAGCCCAAAGTTGCCTCATGCAGGGTGATTATTTCAAACTTGAAGGCTACTTTTCATTAGCAAATAGAATAAATTAGGTCCAGCTGAATTGCAGGGTCTGACTCTTGGACTTCTGAAAGATAATGGAGATACATGGTGAGTGCTGCTGCAGGCAAGTTGGCTTTATCTGAATTTGCTGTGAGACTAAATCAGCACTATCGCTGCAAAAATTAGGACTCAAAAGCATAAGACATTTAATTAACCTTTCATTCCAAAGGACTGATCCTCCATGTCAGGGTTCATGCAAATTGGTCCTATAGAAACTGGCACCGCTACCATCTGCTCTGTGGATGAACAGCAAACTTCACAGTTCTCACCTTTTGGGAGCAAAAAGTTCAGATACATATAGAAAAGTGGTTTACAGACAGCTTCACATGCTGGCTGTAGTCCAGGCAAATGGCCCTTTGCAATTAACTGGGTAGGAATCCATTAGAGAGGGACTGAAAATCACAAGTTACTGGGCTGCCAGTGACCTAGAGAGGGCAGGAGAGTATTTACAGCTCTGCTGGTGCCTTGCCTGGAACTCCAGCTACAAAATGGATCGTAGTCAGAAAGGTAAGTCACTGCAGGGGGAGTTTCTGAGACCAAATTGAAATTCTTTTTACAGATGAAAGCCTAAGAGGACTGTGGCTAAGCTACCTGATTTTGTCTTCATTTTTCATAGCTTCTGTGCCCCACAGCTTCCTCTGTCTTCAGATGTGAGATTCAGTTCACTAAAAGTGACCAAAAGAAGCTCTGGGCCAAGTGCCCAGTAACAGGTATTAGAAATTACTACTGATGCAGGACAGAAGAAAGAGACCTGCTGGAGAAATAAGCACTAATAAGCACTGCCAAAAAATACCTACACTTGAGATTTCTGAAAAGTTGCTGAAGATACTTTTATAATGCAATGGGTATGAATGAAAAACTATTGGCTGAAAAGAATAGGGTCTGATTTGGGGCACAGTGGAAAAGCAATGAGAATATTTAAAGGAAAAAAAAAAAAAGGATTTCAAATCTCAGCACACTAGGATGGAATCCTGTTGCCCTGATTAAATGCTAAGTCCTTACACATAAGCACACCATACACTGCTTGCAAGAAAAGGGCTTGCAGATCTAAATGGAAGCCTAGCAAAATATACTGGATTAAGAAAGATGCAGTTTTCCTGGTTGCTTCTCCACAGCCGGAACTACTGCAAATAATATACCAAGCCAGTTTTCCAACATGTTTTTCAAGTTCTCTTTTTACTCATTTCCCCAGAACTAGCACAAGCAAAAGATAGAGATTTCAAACCAAGTCCTGGGGAGTGTATATATATAATTTCTAATGTTTCTTTTTGAGGTGGGAGGCATATTCAGATCTCTCCTTCATAGCACTGCTACTGTCTGAGTACATGCAATTCAACCACTACTTTGACAGAAAAAACCCACTGTGGTATAACCCAAAAATGATACTGAATTCAACTCCTTGACCAAAACTCTGATGATTTTACTAGAGCTACCTTCTCATAAAGAGTAGCTTGCTGCTTCTGGACTTCTTCCTCCGTTTCCTTGCCAACTTATGTCTGCTGTCTGAGGTCTCCTAAGAAAATGACAAATAAGTAAAAGACTTCCCAACTCTGAGCTTTCATCCTTTATTACTTTTCCCAACACATGAAAAGAAAGATTTTATTGTCTTGCAGGTGACAAACTATACAAAACCAGTATAATTCTCAAAAGGTATTTTCAAAGAGATTCATTAAAACCAGAAATAAATAAAGTGGCAGCTGTGTAGGAGGCATGGTTGACAGAAAAAAAAAATCCATTCTGAAACCCTTCTAAGAGAAAGCATTCAGTAAGGCAGTAACTGAATTCTAGAAAGAGGTGTCCATTCTCAAACTTTTTTTTTTTTTGGATGTTATCCATTAGACTTTCATTCCCTTCCATGTTTGCCAGGTTCTTGTTCCTCTGTGTGCCCAGACCTATTTTTCAAACCCCTTGTCAGGGATTTAGTTCCTTTGATGTGCCTGGCTTGTTTTCAGTCCAGACAGCTTCACAGAAAGGCATTTTCCCAAGCTGTTACACTTCATTATCATAAAAGATAGCTTTTTGCTAGCCCACTCATCCATCCTCCCACATAGCGCTGAGATGACCATAGCTGGTAGAGTGTATGGATAGACAGCTGTAGCTGCCAACTTCAGAGCAGTTATATTTGCACTAAAATTCACTTACTGGCAAACAGACATAGCAAGAAGAAAGCCTAAGCATCTTCATTCCCATTTCCTCATAAATATCACTGTCCATCTGGGAGAAAGAGGGCCTTTGCCAATACTAATTGTCTCCTTTCAAACCATCTACATCTTCATACAATAAATAACCTGTTCAGGGCATGCAATTGAAAACTGTCTGTGTTTGAACAAATACACATTTTCATGACCCTTTCTGTAAAGTTATCCTTTGATCTTAGATTGTTTCTGCTGGTAGATACCAAACCTCTGATACAGTTCATTAGCAACAGGCCTCCTTCAAGACACAGAGAAAGCATTTTGTTGTTTAGATAAAGAATAAAGCAAAGCAAAGTAGGAAATTGCCCCAATGTCTTTTCCCCTCATTTGGGCTGACCAGAATAATAACAACAAAATCAAGATTAGGTTCATAATATAGGTAAAAGAGAGAAGAAGGGATTCCTTTAAGTTCTATAGTCTACTCTCCTGCCCAAAGCAGGCTCAGCAATGCCTAGCTATGTACGTCCACAATATTTTTTATCTACTTTGTTCCTAAAAATCGGCAGCGATGGAGAATCGAAAGACACCTGCATTTCTACACTTGACTTTTTTTAGTCTTAACAAAATGTTCTCTCAGCAAATCTCAAACTCCCTTTCCATGTTTTCAGCTTCTAACTCCCTGTGACTTTGGAGAACTGGTCAGCTTTATCTTTAGGTTGAAAACATTTCCTACTTTTTCATTTAGTCACCCCCAATTGGAGGGGCGAGGGCTTTAGGTTTGGGTTTTCTTGTTAGTCTAACATGTCTCCTAGACCTCTGCACTTGCTTTGTGTCTTCCGTGCTGGATAGAGAGGTGAATATGGCTATGTCCTCTGCCTGAGAGACCTGGCAGCCAGTTACAATGCAGGCTTCCTGGACACAGAAAAGACCAGCTCTTTCCCTATCCCTAATCACAGATCAAATTCCAAATCAGCTCTCAGAGCTTCAAGGCAGTTTGCCTGGCTGCCTGCCCTCCCTCCTGGCAGAGCACTGCCTACCGCTGTACGTAGTGCCTAATGACAGCAAATAAAAGGTCCAAGAAGCCACCACAGCCTAATCTGGGGTTTGCAGCCTTACTGTAAATTTGAAATTTGATGTTTGCCCCTTTTTCTGCTGAACGAGCACAGTTAGCCAACATGTAACCTGTAACTTAACCATTTTCTTAAGAGCTGCTATGAACTCTAACGAGTTACTTTTTTCATTCTCAAGCCGCCTGCTATTTCCTCTATCAATTGAAATGTTCCATCCTATCCCTTAGCAAACAATTCCGAGTCCATGAATCTCATTTGGAGTAGCTATCACAAGTGTTTCGTGTTCAAAATATGTATGAGGTGTTAATAAACTAAATAATGCAATGTCATTTTTTAAATTTCTGATGAGGTGCTTCATATAAATAACCAACAGCGCTTAAAGTGAGAGTGTTCTCATTGCTGCAAATTACATTACAATTGCAAATCCATTTCTGTGGACTTCTGGCTTATCATTTAAATTTAATGAGTATACATTGAGTAAGTTTCTTATCTTGATCGTTCGGGAAAAGCTAACAGGAAAAAAAAAATAGAAAGAGCAGGCAAGCATTAAAAACATGAGAAAGTATCTTTGGTTTTGTTTCTCTTTCAAGGTAAATTCCCAGTTCTATTTGTTCAGGAAGATAAAACGGTTAAAATCTAAGAGTTTGTTTCTTCATGTTCAGGTAGCTACTGGGAGGGCTAAGATGGTTCAGGCCCAGCTAGGACAATGTCCCAGAATCTCCCTGCAGGATCTGCATCTATGTGTTGGGGCAAAGTTCTGGGCATCCAGTTAACACCAGCTAACAGTGAAACGGGGCATTGTGGCAAATTCCCAGTTGCCAATACCTGCTCAGTCGCTGCCTTCAGCACTCACTCAGCTCTGTCACTGCTGACTTTTCTTCCTGAGGCAGATATAAGTAATTCTAAAGAGTATTTTGCCCTTGGAAAATGCCTCGTGTCAGGCCATTTCCCAGGAAGAATTCCTGTTCCTGGAAAGGTACCAACTACTGTACACTAACGAGTGTAGCTTTTCCAGTTAAGAATGTAGTTTTCTGAAATGGAGATATTATCATTAGCATAATCCCTAATCCCAGATAGAACAGAATGTGTTGTTATAACACGTCATAGGATTTATTCCCCTTCTTCTCATTATTCATACATTTTACGCTTTTACTGTGGTGGTGAAACAGCCTCCCACTAAAATGATTGACTTTTATGTGTTTTCTTGCCTCATGGATCCAATTTCTTTCTTAGCTTGCAGAAGCAGCATGGCATTACCTTAAAATCATAACATTATTTCTCCTACCTACATAATGTTACTAAGAAACTCTAATCCCTCTCTCACAGCGCTCTCTTTAGGAGGCGGTTGGGTGTCTTACAGTTTTTTCTTAGTCAGAAACTTAGTTCCAATTGAAAACCAGTTGTAGAGCTGCACACTGTTGTGTTCTGCCTATTTATCCTCTTCACTTCTTCGGATTTTTCCTTATACTCTGAGTTTATCAATCAGCTTGTTTTGAAAACAAGGAAGAAATGAGTTTCTATGTACTTCGGAACATCCTTCAGTGCTGTGCTATGGAAATACCAATTTTTGTCTGCCACTGTTACTGATACCTACCATGAAAAGAATACAGCCAACATATTCATTCACCACCAATATTTACCAGCCTATTCATTCACCACCAAATATTTACCAGCCTATTCATTCACCACCAAATATTTACTCTTGACACAAAAGTTTGTAGGTTTCTAAGTCTCTCTGTACATAGGAGGGTCCTGGTTGAGCAGCATTAGCAGAAGCCTTACAAAATAGTAAAATTAATAGTCAAGAAATATATTAGAACAACATTAAAGTTCTCTGGCATGTCTAGTTATTACTATCTTCATAAAATGCATGTTCTCTGGAGCTGTTTTACAGTTCAATAGATTCATGCTGGCATTGAGGGACTTACAGGACAACTGCCCTTAATAATGTCTGCAGGATCCAAAAGGCAATAATCTTCTAGTCGCAAGATCCGGAATGCACAAACTTTAGATAACAAGATATTATTCTGTAACTTATTCTGACGTTTCTCTTGGATGAGTTCAAACCATAATACTTAAGTGTTTTCATGTACTATCCCCTATTTAATAAAAAACGGGATCAAAAGTTTATCATGGGTTAGTGCTTCTTATACGTAAATAAATCTTGCCCAAATCTCCTTAACATTCTACATGCACTTCACACCAAGACTCCTTTGATATCCTGTGTGCCTGTGTTTACTTCTGAGCTGTCTTGCAATGTTCTAGCCCACGTGACCTGATGAGTCACACCATCATTGCTCAAAAGCCTGCATTTTTCCTATGCCATTGGGAAAAATAGTATTGGGAAGTAGCTATTGCATTTTATTTTTATTATTGTAGAATGTTACACTTCCTCGATACTATCACTTGTAGCTCACCATTTCTACCTGTGTTTCTTCCTTTCTCTCTGCTTTGCTGAACACTGGGAAGAGTATTTGCTAAATACTGGGCAAAAGAAGTGTTCTTTCAAGCACATATAAACACAGAATTATTGCTGCTTTAAGAGGTGGTAGAGGTTGCCTCTACTTGTAAAAATGCTCTTCTACTTTTCTTTTTCTTTCCTTACTTTCATTACTGAGCTGCAGTTTTCACCCATATGACAAATGGTGTTTTTTCCTTCTTAGCTGTAGTTCAGTGAGTTCTACAACCAGACCAGCAACTCAGAATACAGTAGCAAGTACAAGCAAATTTCTTGTATTACTAGGAACAGACAAACAACTCTTCTGTCACATAAAGAAATACTGTGTTTGGCAAATAGATCAATAAAATTGAAATGCCAGAATCGTCTTGCATTTTATGAACCACAACCCTTAAATACAGCATTTTGCTGAATACCCATGGTGCCATTCTTTGATAAAATAAGGAAGAAAATATGCAAGAAAAAGCTGTGCAAGTGAAGAGAGATCTACCCTAGGTTGGGCAGAAGCCAAGGTTTATTTTTAATGAAAACTGATTGCTAAAACAGACGTGGAGCTCCAATTCTTCCCATTTTCATTAGTCTCTGTAGATTTCCCTACAGTTTGCACTTCAGCAAACTAAAAAGGTTTGCAGAGCTGTGTATTCTTGTGATTAAAAAGGCAGAAAGACATATATGCAATACGATAGAATTTGCACGAATGGTGACATTTGCTGCAAAGTTGTATTCGTAACTGATTCCAAATATTATAAAACCATCCTGAGTTTACCTGGATATTGAATAAACCTACTGAAAAGAGCTACTGACTAATAAATACTAAACCCTCCTCAAGCTTTGAGGCAACAGACAACCCCTCTAAAGCCACTTTTTACAAACAAATGCCATTCTGAAGGTGCCCTTGACCATTTTAGGAGCAGGCTATATAAAAAGCAGGAAATGAACCTGAAAAGAGGTAAGTTTCATGAGGCAAGAGCAACCCAACTCTTTCCAGGTGATCACCTAATTCTGACCTTTGTAGACTATTTAGTAAGGGTGTTTCTGGACCGCAGTGAAATAGCAACCTCTCTGAGTCATTCTTTGGGAGGATATACAATTTGTTTAGGTTTATGCTGCTTATTCATTATCATTTCTTTAATAAAACCTTTGAACTGAATAACTAGCTAAGTATTAGGAGTCTTGGGTTTTTTCTCTAATTGAAAAGGAATCTAATTCCAGTGTTTCAAAATGCAGTATCAAGTCCAAAAGCATTTTCTTCTTGTTTTCATTGCTGTTTTTTGTTTGTGGGTTGATTTTTTGTGTGTGCGTGTGTCTTCTGTTTGTGGTTCTGTTTGTTTTGTTTTTAAGTGGGTGCATAAGAGAAAACAGCTCTGTTGCCATCCCAGTGCCACACTTGATGTGTGAATCTTAAAGACTTTACATATGATGGGGTGTTTTAATACTAGACCTACCAGAGTAACATATAATGGGGTATTTCAATACCTCCCTTATTTGCCCTGTTTATAAAAGAAAGATTTGAGAATTTATAGGAGGCACATGACTTTTTCTATAGGACTTGATCTTAAACTTTATAATTTTTCCCACACTGCTCCTGTCTTTAAACTTATCCTGTTATATGTGTATATATCCTTTTATAGGAAAAAAAAAAAACAAAAAACAAGCCACTGATCTGCTCTTACTAGAGTGCTAAGTTACACTGAGGAGGTTAGGTTCTGTTTTCAGGAATCTACACCGAGTGCAGTGCAATTCATTGGAAGTCTTAAGCAAATCTTGCCCCCAGAAGCTGCAGCATGGCTTGTATGTTTTCTGGCTCAAAGTCATCATAGCTGCTCTACTCATTGCCAGCACAAGCCAACATAATAGCAATTACTTCCACTCAGGATCCCCAGAAAGACTGCACAATGTAGCTACCTAAACTGTCATCGTTTAAACCCAGCCAGCACCAAGATGTTTTCTTACTCCCCTCACAGAGGGATGGGGGGGGGAGCAACTGGAAGAATAAAAGTGAGAGAACTTGTGGGTAGAGATAAAGACAGTTTAATAGGTAAAGCAAAAGCCACACGTGCAAGCAAAGCAGAAGGAGGGATTAATTGAGAGGCAGGCGTTCAGCCATCTCCTAGAAAGCCAGGCTCCATCACGCATTGTTGGTTAAAGCAGTAAAACAAACAAAATAACCCTGAACAGCCCCCTTCTCCCTCTTCTTCCCCCAGCTTGGACTGCCGAGCATGCCATCCTACAGTCTGGAATAGCCCTGTGGTCAGGTGGGGTCAGTTGTCCCAGCTCTGTCCGCTCCCAGTTTATTGTGCACCCCCAGCCTGCTCACTTGGAGGGTGTGTGTGTGAAAACAGAAAAGACTTGAACTCTCTAAGCACTGCTCACTGATACCTAAAACATCCCCTTGTTAGCCACACTGCTTTCAGCAGAAATCCAAACCAGCCCCCTATGTACTACTGTGAAGAAACCTGACTCTCCCAGCCAAAACCAAGACCGTAATCCTCACTATTCCTGACTGAGAAGGGGCAGTGGTGCCAGAGCATGGTTTCAGCTGGTAAGGAAGCAACTCACTGTGAGAAGCAATGCAGAGTATCCCACACTTCCTTAGCTGCTTCCTGAGAGTCCGTAACAAATCCATTGTGATTCTGAACAGATAATATCTGGACACGCTAGATTAATTTTTATGGGGTTACAAAATATCTCATGATTTAACAATATGCAAATTAGATGCAGCTCTCACATCTCAGCGATGCCCTGAGTTCAAATATCTGGGTGCTCGCTGCTTGCAGAAGCAGCCACTTACAAGTCCTTTTAGAAGGACTATGATATGCAAATTCACATTCATATGCACCAGCCACAGATAATTAATTTGATGTCGTTTTCCTCTAACTGAACTGGGGCAATTGAAGTAAAGGCTGTGGCTGCCTGGGAGAAATCTGGTTGCCAACAAGGCTACCAATTGCAAACACATTATAAAACCCAAACATCAAGTCAATGCACCTTTACCCTCTTACTCTTCGTGCTGTCTTTTTTAAGAGTACCTTCTTAATCTGCATTTGAAGTGATGAAGAAGGAAATGATGGAATCAGCGCTCTTCGATACCAATCTTGTGATCGTTTCACACTTCTATTAATTACATTAGAATAACCTAAGAGATAATGTGCATTACAATCTGCGAGAACATCTGTACACTGCCGTTTATAATCCTTCTGGAAGTCAGGGAAAGCTAGATAAGCACAATAAATTTCAAATTAGAGAGAAACTATTAAAAGTTTGCTGACCTTCACAGTCATAAATCCTGTTTGGTCAGGACCGTGCCTATTTTGTAATATATCTGTCAGATGAAAACTCAGCTGTGCAGTTTGAGGCCATCTATATCCCAATCTATTACTTCTGTAAATAATTTCTAGAATTTTACTCTAGACAGATATAAGAATCTTATTTTTTAAAATACAGTAAAAAAATAGAGTTCCTCTGTTAAAAAAGAGTAAGGATCCACCTAAGTAGACACACCCCACTTAACTCCCTATGAGGACTGCCATCTACTACCATGTACCATGCACCTTTTCTGCCTCTGCTGCTTTCTAGAGTGGTGTAGTTATTTTACTTTTGACACTGCAATCTTTAAGGCTTTTTTATTTTATAATCTTCTATGAACAAATAAAAGCTTTGGTGACTTTTCTAGAACCTTGCACCAACACAACTTAAAAAAAAATGTTAGGTTCTACTTTCTAGTTTAGCTTAGACATTCATCATTCCCAGTGCTGTGAGGGTACAGATGGAATGGAGTTGGTCTAAGCCTCATGTACCGGCCACAGCCATCACAAATTGGAAAGTAACCTTACCGCAAGTCTTGCTTGTAAGACTCATCCGTGTTATAGGTGGGTTAAATGCAAACATTTCACAATCAAATAATAAAAAAATTAAATATTCAAAACCATTCCCATTTAAGAAGAGAAGTAAAATGGAATCTTATTTGAAGTGGGTAAATCTGCCTGGAGATACTATGTATTAGCACGTAAGTAAACTGCTTAAAACTTATTTTAACTTTCTTTCTTACAAGTCTTTCACTAGAACTGGAGGCCAGTGCTACAGTCAGCACATTTTGATTTGACTGCAGAGCCAAGTCCTCATTTTCTCAGTAATGGGACTGAAGTTTGCCACTATAAAAAAATCTCCTTGGTGCTTACAGTTGTTTGCTTGCTTAAAGGAATATTTCTTGCATTAAACTCGTGTCCAAGATGATTTCTAAAGAGATATTGCTTTAGAAAAATGTTTAAGCCCTCCTTCCCACCACACTTCACCTTGAATTAAAGAAAAATAAATCATTCAGTTCTGGCTGTTCTTTATGTCAAGAAACTTACTTCACGGTAATAAAGGATACAGACCAGGAGAACAAAAAGAAAAATGGATGCAGTTTGCTATAGCCTTTCTCAAATCTAACAACTCTTGAGTTTCTTGCAACAGTGCAAGTGAATCATATTACATTGTACTCCTTAAAAATCCCCAAATATCAAAACCCAAAACACAGACGTCAAAACATTATGAAGGTAACACTGCAAACAGCAGGCCGGGGAAATAACTGGTTTTAGAAAAGACCTTTCACAGTGGTGAAATAAATCTGGTACTTCCTCAGTTATGCTCTGCTATTAATCATCACAACTATGCTCTTAACGTACTTCTGGGTTTGTATCAAAAGCTGATGACTTAATTGCTTCATCCAGTAATGCCAGTACCACCCTGGTCAGTCCCCACCCACAGACACCAATTCCAGCAGCTGACTTCTCCAGGCATTCAGAAAGAACAGTGAGTTTTTTTATGCCCACGTGAGCAGTGTCTTTGTGAGGGCTTTCTGATATTTTTACCAGAAAAAAAGCAAAAACAAACAAACAAAAAAGGGCAACAATTGTTACAATTCAAGACACAAAAAGACAACAAAGACATCTGAAGGGTTACCTGAAATAAAAACTAATTCTGGGGCTATACTGGGAACAGCAGTCTTGTAAAAAAGGAAATCTGGGCACCTGACTTCTTTTTATGCTCCCCTTGGCCAGTTTATTCAAGTAGTCAGTAGTCACAGGAGTATACCTGGTACAGGTACACCTGCAACAGCGCACACTGGGAGCGAGTCAATGCCCATTTTGCAGCCACTGCATCATAAACCAGCTGAGAAATATCTGCAAATGGGTACTAAAATGTTGTAACTTTTGGACAGCTTCAAAAGAGAAAATCCTCTTGATTTTTAGGAACCCAATAGTAATAGTAAAATGAAATAAAACAAGCAAACAAATAAAACCCTAAACCAAACACACACAAAACCCAACACCCTAACCCCAAACCCACTCTCCTGCGTAACTTACTCAAGTCTCAACCCCACTGGTGGCTCTGCGAAGAGCCTCCAGTGATGACAAGCTATAGCTGTAGATTTAAGCCATTTGCACTCCACCTGCAGCTGAAAAATCTGAATTTGTTCAGGAGCAAACATTGACAAGAGAGCTGAAAAGCTTAGTTTCAAATTCGTACAGTTGAGGGGAATTGTCACAGACTGTGAGCACTGCCTTGGAAAACAAACTGTAGGCTCCTGAACAGAAGGTGTGCAGAAGGCCTCATGTCTTTTTTCTCCCAGTAGTGTGAGAATCTGTGCAAAAAGGTCATTTGTGAACATAGTGAGGGGGTTAATAGTCTGAATTAAATAGCCAGTTGAGAAGGTCAAGGTTAGAGTGAAAGTAGAGCAATATATAATGAAGATTTGCCTTGTAAGAATTTTCATGGGGCTATATGTTCTCTTTATGAAAGACAGATGTTTTCAAACACGTATTGATAGAAATACTATTACTTAAGACAGTGAATTTCGAAGTAGAATGAATCTGGGATTAGCAGGTGCTGATACGTGGCCTCAGATTGCCACGTAAACACTCATCAGAATGGGACTGCTTTCAGGAGCTGAATTTTTGCAAGGAATAACAGCTATTTAAGGCCACGGAGCTATATTTGCCAGCTTAAGAGGCAGAAATCAGCAGGGGGTAAAACACAGCAGCAGTAACAGCAGTGGGAACAAAATAAATACTGGAAGAAGTGCCAGTCATTCTGTTAGAGCAATTTAAAGGCTGTGTCACAGCCTTCCACAAAGTTACCGTGTTCAATGCGAACGCCTGGCTCCCTTCTCAACGGCCACACAGGTATCCACACTTCAACCAAATCCATTTCCTGACAGAGTCATTCCACCGGCTTAAAAATCTGGCCTTCTGCTTTTAAATTTGAAGTTTACGAAAACTCCCAGGATCTGTCATCCTCACTCTGCGTATGACCTTGCCTTTGCGCTCACCATTTCTGTGCCCACACCTGCAACATTATGTTTTGCCTTCAAGATGCAAAAAAAATTCTACCTGTAGTTGAGTCTGCAAGGCAGTGGTTCAGCGAAGCACTGTTCACTCCTAACCCTTTATTCATTTCTACACTGTAACTCTTTTCCTCAATAGCTCGCTAAAAACTTTGGATGTAATCAATATATTGATTGCTGGGATCAAACCCTATTGATGAGTGCACCAACTGCATCAGGGTTCACAGAATCACTGAAGGGTAGGGGTTGGAAGGGACCCCACCCTGCCAGAGCAGGGTCACACCTAGAGCAGCTCACTCAGGAATGCATTCAGGTGGGTTTGGAATGCGTCCAGGACTTCACACCCTCCCTGGGCAGCCTGTTCCTGGCTCTGTCACCCTCACTATGAAAAGTCTTCTCCTTATGGTTCCAGGGAACCTCTTGTGTTCCAGCCTGTTACCCCACGTCACTGGACTTCCCTAAGCAGAGCCTGGCTCCAGCCTCCTGACACTCGCCCTGTACAGATTTATAACCATTCCTGAGGTCACCCCTCAGTCTTCTCTTCTCCAAGAGCCCCAGCTCTCTCAGCCTTTCCTCAGCAGGGAGATGAAAGGGCACTCAAACTATCCAGTGAAGAAGATTAAGAAAAGGCTTTTTTTTTTTTTCCTGGTGGCCTAAAATTAAATCTGAATAACTGGCAACCACCCGCGTGTAACACACTTTGCACATTCACAAAGGCATTTGAACCACTGGCTTTTCCTGTGGATACTGTACCTGGTTTTAAGCAGGAACAAGACAACAGCTAAAATTTCTGCCTTCTCCTTCAGCTCTGCCTACCATCCTAACGCTGTTTGTTGGATGTTGAATGAAGAACCTTTGTGTGAACTTTGCCAGATAACTTTACGTCTCCTTTATAAGCACGTTCACTGAGTTGTGGGGTTTGTTTGTTTGGGTTTTTTTTTAATACATAATAATTTAAAAAATAAAATAATTACCTTTTTGGTTGCAAAAGAATTTTAAGCTAATATAGAGCAAAACCAGTTTTACGATGAAACCCAGAAAGTTACTGTGAGAAGTGTATCAGTAAAATACACAGCTGTAACAGGAAATACTATCTTGTGTAAGAAAGTTTAAATGAGCACATGCACTGGAGTAGCTCTCTATGACACTTGTGTTTGTGTACACCATTTACAGTTATTTTTCTTGCAGAGTTCAAAAGAATAATTAAGTCACTTAAAGGTAATGGTAAATCCTCAAATTTGACAAATTCTTGTCAAATCAAATCATATATTGAATTTTTTATATATTGAATTATTAAAGAATTCATGCATTATTCTCTCCTATCTTGCCTCCTGCAAGCCTGGGAAGTTCTTTCAGGTATACTTATGATCCAATAAGTCTACTTTCAGTTCCTCCCAGGGCTCCACACAGCTGAGGTTTTTGATCACAGCCTGCACAGAGACAGCTGAGGAAACAGGACCTAAATTCAGAATGGTTACAAGCAGACAGCAACACAGCTATAGAAAACACATGCAAGTAATATTGTGGGCTTTACTATCCAAATCCTGCTGACAGAACTGTATCAAGAGTTTTCAGCAGCTCCTTGCTCCTTGGAAAATTAGTGAGCAGTGCCCGTTGCTCCTGGGAGAAGCCACTCTCCAGCTCTGGGTCTGGCTCTGCCCTGCACCACCAGCAGCACCAGGAGGACATGGGCAGGAGCTGGACACTGGCTGTTTGGGCAGGTTATATTACTGGAAAAGTCAGGTTCATTCTAAGCACACAAAGTCAGAGAGAGAGCCACCACCCTCTTCAGCAGACTACTGCTCTCAGTAGCCAGTTCCCCTTGTTCTGACCATCTCTGGTGTTGAAACTTGTGCTAGAAGCTGAGCTGAAGGTGTACCTGTTCAGAGGTTAAAGAATTCAGTTTGAAAAGGACCATGCATTCTACCCCCATGATTAAAGCTGGTTATGTTTTGTGCGTTCACTGAAATCTTTAGAAGCCATCATTCCCAGTAAATGAGACAACAGCCAGTGGCTGTCTAGCCTCCTGATGGTATGTCTTATTTTAACATTACCTTGTTTATTTTTTGTTAGAATTAGACTACCATTTCTCCCCCTTTTCCTTGTAGGACTACAAGACCTACATTTTTCTTAAATTCACAGCAACTTTAGAAAGATTTTCTGTGAAAGGAGTTAAATGGTTCATTTAAAAAAAAAAAAAAATTCAGTAAATTCCTGCTGTTCCAATATTAAATAAAATTTGGTATTAATGAATGCTATCTGTAGGTGGCCAATTGCATTTGGTATTACATTTCATAAGTCACAAGCAAACATCCCTCCTTTAACCTCTCATCATCTTTTTATCCTCTAATCAACATATAAGTGATTGTTTATTATAAAACAACTATCTAGAACACTAATTGTCTCTCAGGCTGCTGAAGTTACTACAACTTTTTATTTATAATCTTTAGATTTTTTTTTTTTCCCCTTTTCACTCCCCCAGAAGAGTAGAAATCTGATATTCTGATAACTCTTTCAGAAGACTGAATATAGGACTTTGGAAGCCTCTTCCAACTATATGCAGTAACACCGAAACAGAAGAGTTTGCAGCATAGCTGTCTCTTGGCAGTAATCATTTATTCCAGCTGAATGCTAACAGCAATCATTTACTCTAACTGAATGCTAACAATCCTATCCCGAGACACAGTGCCATTATCCTTCTACCTACTGCCTGCAGCAAAGTCAATACAGTGCTTCTAAAAATAATGATAATAATAAACCTTTCTTTTTTAAAAATTACATGCTGCAAGCTACTTTAAAGTTGTGCATTTGGAGAGGGCAGGGAATGTAGTATGTGAAGGACTACGTACTCACATGCTTCTGTTCCACAAGATCCCGAGCTTGGCTCTTAAACCTGAATTGAGGTCAGTGGCCTGTGTCACTGACAAAGCTCCTGGCTCTACACACTGCTGCTTTCTGTAAACCTGCCTCTGCACTAAGACCTGACCATGCCCCTGCCTTTTGCCACGTACTCTGCTTCTTGTAGGAAGATCTACTCTCAAGGACAAGACTGCTGTAAGCTGCACCGATCTCTCCGGCCTGCTTGGTTGGGAACCAAGATCTCAAAGCTCAAGTATATCCCAACTATACCAGCGCATTTTAGAATTTGTTTTCATTTCTTTTACTTTTTTTTTAATACATCTTCAGCTATACATTTTCTTAGATGCATTTTCACCTTTTAAGCAGTAAGTGCACCAGAATAAACATATGAACTTGTCATGACTGTATCTGTATCCATCCTCACAAAGCATATTCTCGGTTTAAACGATGTACTTCGTTACTCATTATTAATCACAGATATTTCTGTCATTCAGAAATAAAAATATTAGTGAAACATCTATTAGTCACCTTCATTACCCAGGAAGATTCACATTAGAGCCACACTGTAGAAAGAATCAAATGGACTAACAAAGAAATCCTTTGACCTGAGTAAAGTAGGATTTTATACAACTGGTGAAGAAGCACTTCACTCAACTTCCAGTCTGAGTCACAGGGGCTGTAGTGCAGATACAATACACACCACAGCCCCTTGAATTACGAGTGACCCTTAACTGACCGAATTATTTACAGGAAGTTTCTGTCAGGAAACAAAACCATCACACCGTGTTCTGTCCTTGCCCAAAGCTTAAGCGAAGTTTAGCTTCTATCAGCCATACCAATTAAGCTATTTCTGCTACTGCCAACTATAAATCTAATTTACATTCTGTATTACATGAGAGAGAAATACAACTGTTCTTATGCCTTTCAAAAACACAGTATGTTCCACACTGGGGTGGTGAATAGCTCATTGCCTAGTTAACCATCCATGAACACTGGGGCTTGGCAGTGAGGCACACCCAACACAGGGCTGTTTAGAAAAGATTTGGAATAACATGAAGCAAATAAATGCAGCACCTCATGAAACATTAACGACTGTCATAAGCGATGGAAAACAGTATCGCATAGAACAACACAGTGGGTTTAAAACTCACAGAGAAATGCAATACCAGTTCTGTTTGCAAAATAAATATGCTTCAGAGATTGATCTTACAATGGTTGAGAAAGTAAGAGGTGGCCAGGTTGGGGCAGCCTTTTTTCAAGTTGTGCCCGAGTGCGAGCCAGGTAAGGGAACAGCCTGCTCATGGATGAGCACGCACTTGCAGGGGTTTTCCCCATAAAGGTGAGTTACTGGTCAGTAACAGGAATAAGATGTTCATACTCATGGATTAAGGTAAATAGATTTGATGGTATATTCTGATTTGAGAATAAATAATGGCATTTTCCCTTCCTTTTTGCTAAAGTCAGTTACGTAAGTAACTTTTGTTAAACTACAGCCTGATTAACAATATCAGCTTAAAACCCGTTTCCTGGGAAGGGGAAAAAAAGAGGACAAGTTAGAAAAAGAACAATAACTGATGTCAGGTTACTGCAAACAACAGCAGCACAGTGTTATTATTAGCAAGCACACTTTTAATTTTATTTGTTGATGACCAATCTTACAGATAATGACATGGAACATGCAGAATATGCATAATTCCTGCTCAATGGGCTTTATAATCTAAATTAAACAGATAATGGAGCTAAGTTTTCTAATGGAGTAACTGAAAATCCCTAAATGAGTATGACAGATACAATCAACTTAACACTTAACATGGCTCAGCATCTAATATGAATTGTTAGAGCGTGCAGAAGGAAGGTTCTCTCCGATGGAAGAGGCTATACAGAAAGAAAAATTCCCAGTGACTTATTTTATGAACAAATTCTATCAAAAAGCAGACAAGATACAACCTGTGAGGCAAGAGATTTGCCAAGCAGGAAAAAAAAAAAACCCAACAAAAAACAGTATGAGGAAATAATACAAGAAATGTAGTTGATAATGTATTTTAATGTGCTTTTCAATGTAAAAACCAAATGGTGATGGGTAAGGCTGGGGCAACAGATTAATAGAAAGAAGTAGAATAACAATGGATTTAGACGTGTTAAAGGTGTTGGGGTTGTGTTCTAGCTCTGCTGCAAAGTTTCTTAAAGCCTTGAGGTACTCCCCAGTTCCCTGTGCTCTACTCTAGAAATAAAGGCAGTTCTTTTTCCCTACCCACAAGTTCCTATAGGAAAGTAATGCTTTACTTGGTTTTTTTTTCCTTCTTTTAGATTCTTGAACACTTTAGTAACATACACCTAATAAATCAGAAAATCTAGGGAACAATTTCACAAGTGCAGCTAGTCTCCCTTTTACTCAGAATATGACTTTGAAAAAGAAAACAAAAAAACAAAAACAAACAAACCCCCCCACACACACACACAAAAAAAAAAAAAAAAAAAAAAGCCCAAGCCATACCTACATAAC
>JANHGN010010571.1:0-28849 GCA_024605025.1 Megaceryle maxima | reverse complement strand
TTTTATTTGCTGAAAATAGGGCAATCAAAAAGAGGGAGAGAGGGAATTGTTCTAGAGACATGACTAGGGTTGATTTCTGAAAATGTCAGCAACTTGCTTTATATGTGAATTTGCATTTGAGAAAAATCAACACAGAGCCAGAAGAAGAAGAAGAACGAATAATAAAACATTACTGAATTACACTACAAATAGCATTGTTTAAATGAGTTGTTTCATAACTGTGAATTAGATGTTCTTTTCTAATCCTTCCCAACACATGTCCTGTACTGGACAGTGTTAACCTTTCAGCTCAGAGAGTATGAATTCTCAGTTTCAAATGTCATATGAATTCCTAACTCTCTAACCTTTTAGGGTTCCAATTACTTCCACCCAAGTTGACTAATTTCATGAATGGGGCCTACATGCTTGATTACAACAGTGAAATTTGGTTCAGTGGAACAGATCCTTGGCTACTAAGCTTCAGAGGCATAGTGACAGCTCTGCCACTCAAAGGCTTGACTTGTAAAGTGCCAGTGGCTTAGTCCTCTACAAAAAAACACGAGTCCTCAACTACTTGTAAAGATGTTGGCAGCTGTGTTAGCTCAATACCTTGCAGAATTACTTAGCAACTCAAAAAACTGAGTCCTAAACTGATTTCATAATCGACTTTTTTTTTTTTTTTCTGGCTGGCTTTGTCTTCTGAAAAATAATAGGAAAATTCATAACAACACTTTGAAAACTGAAGATGGGGCACAAATGGAGCCTTTAACCGACCCCATCCTCTCCCCCAAATGTAATGATGCAGATAAAATGGAATGACATCCAAATCAAGGCCAAGTTGGTTTTCTTTTTGCAAACCCAAAACCTGAGTGATGAGGTTTTGCAAAAATCAAACCCAAACCACTCCAGTTTGTCCATTATAGACATGAGACTGAACTCAAAACCTTTTATCTGGGCCTTCTATTCTCTCTGGACTTCAGTGGTTTGACTAAAAATGGAACTTGGACTTAAACCATTGCTGATTTGGGTTGTGCAAATCACAACCTGACTGATGTAGGTCTTCAAAACCAAAACCATAACATGGCCTTCTTGTTCTATCCCTAATTAAATTAAATTCTTTGTGTCCAGAACATCATAGAGATAGATATGTACAGAAGAATATTATCAGTGTATCACAACCTTCTATTTTATTCATTCCCAAAGGGCCTGGTCCTGAAATCACAAAGCCCTCTCTCACCTCATCAGACCATGCTAGTGGGCACTTGGTGAGATATTTCTCCTTTGAAGAGGGGTGCTGCTGCTTTCTTTGAAAACAGTGAATTAACTTTCTTTGAATTCAAGAGCAATGTACCCTTTCTCACTTGCATTTTCTGGGTACTTTGCTATCCCATATATCTCCAGGTTATGAAATCTCTTCTGTTTCAGAAGGGGCTGAAGTCAAGCAGAATTGACCTTGTCCCTATCTTCAGAAGAGAGATAGTTTATTTCTTGAACGAGTTTTTTCAGTCCCTGACCTCATATAAATCTGGTACAAGATGAAACAGTGCTCCCTGTATGGTCATCTTCTGGTATTTCTGATAAAACTCTACTATATTGTTGATATTCCTGAAAGACACCCTCCTGCCATAAAAGAAGATGGCAAAACTCCTGGGACAGTGCTAAACACCTTCCTGGGAAGGGACATAGCAAGATCTCAAAGGACTTTCCATGAACCTTTGCCCATCCTAGCTTTTTGGTTGTGATAGATGTATGGCTACAGGGGATTCTGCCGCTCTACCCTGCTCTGGTGAGACCTCACCTGGAATAGTGCATCCAGCTCTGGACATGGACCTGATGGAGCAGGGCCAGAGGATGCCACAAGGATGATCAGGGGGCTGGAGCACCTCTCCTACAAGGACAGGCTGAGGGAGCTGGGATTGTTCAGCCTGGAGAAGAGAAGGCTCCGGGAAGACCTAACAGCCACCTTCCAGTACCTGAAGGGGGCTGACAGACTGGAGAGGGCCTGTTCACAGAGGCCTGCAGTGAAAGGACGAGGGGCAATGGCTTTAAATGAGAAAGGAGTGGATTTAGATTGGATGTAAGGAAGAAGTTCTTTACCAGGAGGGTGGTGGAGCACTGGAACAGGCTGCCCAGGGAGGTGGTTGATGCCCCATCCCTGCAGACATTCAAGGTGGGGCTTGACAAGGCTCTGAGCAACCTGCTCTAGTTGAAGATAGCCCGGCTCTCAGCAGGAGGATTGGATGCCTGAAAGCCACCAATGGTGTTCACAAAGAGGTCTCCTGGAGATCTGGAAAGGGAGATAAGTGCTGCTGAGAATCCAGCTCCACCCTGGCTCCCAAAGGAGGCAGGGTGACCCAGCTCCACCCACCCAGGAGCTGTTGCTTTCCCAGTAGCTATGTTAACTGACCAAGAGACCTTTTCCTAGGTCCGTGGGATTGTTGCAAGCTAACCTTTAGCAAATACTTCATTTTATTAATTTAGATGTTTTCTATTTTCCAACGTTTTGTTTGCTTCTAGCAGGTAAATTCTTATTTCTCTGTTACCATTCTGCTGTTGTTGCCATTCTCTGCATATTTATTTATCACCCCCCCCCCCCAATGTTTGGATGCCGATAGGTCATTTAGAAGGAATAATGGCAAAGGAGAACTTTTTAAGAGCAGCACAGGCAGATTAAAAACACTGCACCCTTCAAGCACTGAGACCTGTGAACCTAACAGTAATAGTTTTCCTTGTGTACTCCAAGTGTCAAGACTCATACCCTTTCTGTACAGCTACAAGCTACTCTGAGGAGGAAAACGTCACAGAACTGGAGCAAGCTGGACATTTAACCAGATAGCTGGCACAATTACAATTATACCACAAGTCAGCTTGGACTAATAAGTTGAATGAAACTCAAAGCCCAGTGTCTTTTTTTTTGCCCTAGGCAATTACTTTTATCCAGTGTGTTCTCTTAAAAAGAAACAGGCTAAAAGCTAAGGACATAAATGCAATCCTGTGTGCCTGGAGTTAAGCAAGGGAAAGCGTGCCAGCAGTCCCTCCTTACCCTGCCCAGGAGCCCCAGGGGAGGGGATGTTGTGGGTTCATTCTCTTTTTTCATCCACAGCACAGGGCATGATGAAGAGGCAGAGTTTTGTTTCATGAGAAGAACAAGAGAGAGACCTTCTTCCTTTCTCCTCTTCAAAGTCAGGAAGGAGGAGGCAGTCAAGATGGGAGTAGGGGAGCGGATGGAGGTCATGGGATAGGGTTGTACCTTCTCTTTGGCATCATGGGCTCCCTCCAGAGAATCCCACCACCTAGTTGTTAAAACAAGTAAAACTTCCTTCCCCTGCCTCGCATCTTCCTGTTGACCCAGAGCATCTTCCTCTTAGTCTTCATTTGGTACCACCAGGATATATGGCTCTTCAGTAATCCCACCTGTTGGACAGTTTTCAGGGCTGGAGCAGTAAATGTGCATGCCTCATGTTTGGTCTCCGTAGTACTGCACATCTGGGTAAGATTAAACAAAGCCAGGGGCGGGAAGTGCCAGTATAACAAATAGTATGAACCATAAGAGCTCCATTTAGGACCTGTGCACATGTTTTCAATGCTAATTTGAAGTAAACCTTTTCAGATTCATGCTTCAGTGTCCTTTTGTAATGTCTAGAAATGATGTAACTCTAATGCCTTTCATCCTTAAGACCATGCCATTACTTGGTCTATCCTGCCCAGGCTCCTAACACAAAACCGTATGGTTAGCAACTCAAGATGTTTCCCTGTCAGAGCAACAGCCCCTGTATAGCTTTTTGTCAGGCTATAACTAAAAATTTGCTCTGGTGTGAAGCCAGACCCAGATCTAGAAGTTTCTGGAGGGGGAAGAGCCCAAAGCTATTGAGAACCCTTATATGGGCCTTGATACAGCTCCTCTGGAAGGAGTAGGCACAGGCAGTTCTGAGTGTTGTGCTGCTGAAGCCCACGACAGCTGTCTGGGCTCAGATGCTGCTGAGTATGGTGAGGACTGGGTCCCCGTGACAGTCTCAGCAGTGAGCCTGGAGGGCAAAGTTGCTGCAGCTGCTGTCTCTGCCTCCTGCTATCTCCTGTCACCCAGCTACCCTTTGTAAGCTGGGAGTAAGCTGTACAAACATTAAACCATGTAATGTGGGTGTTTTCAAACGTGGGTGGGTGGGATATGTAGCTGCACTAAATCTGTAGGTTTGATTTAGAACAGGCTGGATAGTATTTTTCCACTCCTGTGTCCTCCACTTTTTAACAAGATCATGCTAAGTTCCAAAGGAGCCCCTCTGAATCTG
This sequence comes from Megaceryle maxima, assembly GCA_024605025.1. Classification (NCBI taxonomy): domain Eukaryota; kingdom Metazoa; phylum Chordata; class Aves; order Coraciiformes; family Cerylidae; genus Megaceryle; species Megaceryle maxima. The sequence goes on along the minus strand of JANHGN010010571.1, from coordinate 24,584 downwards.
ACCTGCAAGCTCAGCTCCATATAGACCCCTATAGCTCTCCTGTGTCACCCATACGTATGAACAGGGAGAAGCTGAAGGAAGGACCACCAGCTGAGGGAAGGGGGGAACAGCATGACCATCCTGAGGGACACTGATGTGGCAGATCAGAGAGGAAAAGTTTTTGAGTTTGGGTGTTGTATTTTTCAATGAGGAAAATAAGAGCTTGAAAGAAGATACCTGTGAGAAAATTCCCCTCCAAAGACAGTCATGGTGGAAATATTCTCGAGAAGCCCAGTCTTCAGATGTGCTTACTACATTTGATTGAGTTGCATTGTATGGCTCAGTTCACAAAAAGCTGTCAAAAGCATTCCTTCTGGGAAGGGCTGTCCTTCCTTCCATTCATCTGCCATGAAAAACAGGTTTCCCACCATCAGATGCAGAACCTTTGAGGCAGAACTGGCTTGAACTATAAAGTTAATAGCATGTCCATAAATAAGTGAATTATCCTCAGACATTTTGGTGGATCTCTTAAAATATTTACTTTTAAGGGGCAAGTTGGGTAATGGGTTTTCCTCAAACCTTAAAGTTTTAGTGCACAACAAAGAATGCAGAGTGGAAGCTGCTTGCCAGATGTTCCACAGCCTGGAGAGATAAAAGGAGATTGTTTTTACAAGTATAAATGGTGATATAGTAGCCTGCACTGTGTAAAGTACATATTTTTATTAAGTCATTATGCAGTTGGACAAATAATTTTCCATATTTCCCAGTCATAACCTGCCTCATCTACATTGAACTTTTTTGTCAGTTCTGACTGCTTCTTTTTCACTTTACAATGCTGGCAAACTTGTTAGGATTTAAAAAAGAAAAAGCAACAAAACACCACCTCCTCAATTTTATTGCTTTAGTCATGCAAAATGACATCATCTTTTGAAACTTTAGATAAATCTAATAAAGCTAATCTCATGAATAGAGTGCAAAAATATTCTAATGTTCCAAAGTGATTATACTGTTTGGGGAAATTGCTTATTGCAGAAGACATACCTAAAGGAAACAGAGGATTCAGATCTGGACTCCTGTAAATGAACTTGACTTGGTTAGCAATGCTGCAGTAATTTATTAGGTGTTGTAGATCTGGTCCTTAATTTATAAGAGTTAAACAATTGGAATAAACTGGGTGAAAGTCTTTAAAGCAGCAGAGTAGCAAGAAAGTAAAGGTTTATTTTCCCATAGGATCCACCATAATTTTTAATTTTCTGTAGTAAGTTCATGAAGTGAAAACCTCGAAATCTTGTCTCTGATTTCAGATCATATGAAATAAAGAAATATGAAGAACTGTGTGCAGTCATCAAAAGAATGTGGGAGCTCCCAATTTGCTCTGTTTCAAGCAGGATTCCCCAGAAGTTTGTTTTCTTTCAGGGCCCGCAGGTTTAGTTTTGGTTGTGCTTCTCTGTGTGCAGTTACACTTTGGCAATAAAAAAAAGGAGAAAAAGACTAAGAAAAATATCTAGTTTGTCTCTTACCTCCTCCCCCAGGTGATTTTTTTTTTTTTTAATCAGGATACCCAAACTTTTCTTTATTCAGATGGGTTCTGTCCTATAGGTGCTTTTCAAAGTTGCGGGTGTACACAGAAAGCAGGAAGATGTTCAATCGTTGCCTTCATCCTGCAGAGGAGGAATGACAGGAGCCTGAGCAGACAGCAGGTGGTAAATTTTTTCTTTAAGTCACATTTATCAGTACACATGAGATACTTGCTTTTATTAAGCACTAGAGTCAGGTGGTTCAGACCATAGACAGATGAACTAGTCTGGCATAACAGGCTCTCCTGCACTTGTGTCTGCAAAATATAGGTTATTTCCAAAACTAGAAGCTGAATAAAGCAGTTGTGATCAGGAGGGAAGGCACAGTTCATGAGATGCTGGACTTCATGAAGTCCTAGAAAACAAGTGGTAAAGGCCACTTCCAAAAGATTTCTAATATCATGCTGTGAATTTTGTAGCTTTAGGTAGGCCTTTTTTTTTTTTTTCATCAAAACTGGATTGGAATTAGAACATTCAAAGAGTAGCCTGTGGCTAGTGCTATGAATTCAAGCAATATTTTATGTAGCAGATCCTTGTAGCCTATATGATATCTAATGAAAATCACCAAAATTCCTTGCTCCTGAAAAGACTTATTCTGATTTTAACATTGGGCAACCACACTGTTTGGTTTAGTCAAGAGCATCTGACCCACAGTTTACATTAATTTATGGTAAAAAATAAGATAATGCAGTAAGTGCTAGATTGGACCATTTTTAAATGCACTGGCAAATGCAAACCCCATGCATTTGAAAATTAAAGCCCTAGTTCCTGAATTTGAACTTGTGGGATTATACAGTTCTGACTACATTCGATTTGTGAGATTCAAAGCACTTGTATGTTTTCTTTCTTTTTCTTTTCAATCTAAATGGGAAATAAAGCCATGGAAGTAAGTGGAGCATTATTCTTGGTTTTGGTTCAGGTTCAGATCCATACCCAGAACCGCAGCTGGTATGTACCATGGAGCTTGAATGCTGCTTTCTTGAACTGCCTTTGGCTAGAGTATGCTGCATTTCACATTGATGGATGCAATCACTACCTCTGAATGTTATACTTGAACAACAGATGGAGTTTTAAAAATCAAAATCTGTCGCAGTAATTGCTACCTGAGTAAAAAATATCACAATATATTACTTGAGAATATAACCTATCTAATTTGGAAATCCTGCTAAGAATGAACGGCCAAAGCATGAGGTGAGTAAAGGAATCCTTCTTCCTTTCTCCCAACCAGCTAAGGAATAAGAGATGACTTAAAGGTTTCAGAAAGAACCAAACAAAAATAAGGAATTGCAGAAGAAAACTGGATTTCCTCCCATGAAAACATGAAAATAGAAGGAGATATTTCATTCAGGAAAAAAACCCAATTAATGAAAGTTTCTTATTGAAATGTAAATCCACTTGTATTTTCCACAGATGTTTAAATGGGAGAAAAAGAAATTTTAATAAGCAGTTGAAGATAAAAATAAAAATGTTAGAGACATCCTAAAATAACACCCAGACTTGTGTCTTCTATGTCCTGCTCCTCTAGTGGGTACATCACTGATCTGCAAGGCTTACAGTTACTGAAACACAGATGTGTGGCTTTTCATATTGCTTATTCACTGAACTCTACAGTCTTCCCAGCAGTTAAAATTTCCATTGTTTTCTAATGTCTAAGTGCCTCAAAAGACTCAGCCCCAGCTGGAAATGTAGGCTTGGTATTTGCTGCATAGTAATTATGTAGGAAATTCTATATATTGTAAGAAATACCACCTACTATATATTTGTGGACTTAAGCTACTGTTATGAATGGTGGTTCAGTGACACAGCATCTCAGGGTTCTTCAGCTGCTCTCTACAAACAGATGAAGCCATTGCCTACCAAAGACAACACCAAGAGGGCAGACAAAACAGCCATCTGGGTTTCCCAGTGCTGTCTGCTTCTATGTACCTCAGGTGCTGCTAAAACCGGCCTACTCTGTGTAAGCACCAAAGGGTAAATTCAATTACCGTGTCTCCTGCTAGAGTGAGCTAACCAGACAGCCCAGACTCCCTGCTTGGCCATAAGACCTGAGATTTTTAATAGCCATTAAAAATATATTTATTTTTTTGCTGTTCTTGGCTGATCTTCTCCTTTCATGCTGATTAGCAATGCTCTGATCTTTTACTACTGCCTTTTAGTAACATAAAAGCCTTCCAAAATGGAAGAAGGCCATGCTATTCCTCTAACTAGTGTTTATGTACCCTGTAATAATTTTTCTTCCATGGTTGCTGCTTTTGCTAGTTGCTATTCCATACATTTAATTTTATATGTAAGGACACTTCTCTTAATTTTCCACAAGGTCTTTTATTTGCACTTAATTTAGAGAGCATTGTTTGTCTGCAATCCCTGCAGACATATAAGTAACCAGTTGCAATTTTATTACATTGTTAACAATTTATCTTTTTTTTTTTCTAAATGGATTATTCTCTGATACTTATTCTTTTAATTAATCTGAGCTTCTTTTCTCTTTACAAGAGACAGCATGTCTCAGGGAGCAGGCAATGAGATATGAAAATGTTTGCCACTAGCTTGCTACTCTATGTCTAGACTCAGGAAGTTAAAGGAATGTTTTTGTATAAGAAGGGTTTCACTTTTTTTTTTTTTTTCATTTGATTGCTCTAATTTGATCCTCAAGAAGCAATTTTAATAGCTGTTAAGAGTGTGACATTGCTAATGAAAATGAACAGATTGCTACTTCATTCTACAATAAAACCAAGCGTGCGGTGATGTTATTAGAGGAAAAATTCTGCAAGTGTAATTGATATTTTCCTTTCCTATATTCTGTTTGTTTATAGTGTCACAAAACAATTTACAACTAAAACAATTGCATGCAGCAAGCAGATTGTTTCAAATGAAATCAGATTTGTTCTTCCAAGTGGCACACTGTGAGACCTATTGAAGATTAAAGTAGCAGACACATACATATGAATCCCCTTAATGTGCTGCTTTTTTAAAAATAAAAAGCCCTACATGAATGGAAACTTTAAAAAATGAACTATAATCACAGAAATTCTTCAGCTTTTGCAGGTGGGCAGACAAAATTCTACCTCACTGTGTAAATCACCTAAAAATATCTTGGCTTTCAAAGCTTCTGAACTTTGCCTTGTGCAGTATCAAAGGATTATGGGTGTTATGGAAAGAGACCGTGGATTATGGTTATTAAATAGGAAGACTACCAGGGGACACATGGCATACATGTGAAGACAACCTTGTGGATAAATGGATTTACAGAGTGGAAGATTTGTAGTCTCCCTTCAAAACTTGATGCCTTTATAAAAGAAAAAAATAACAAATAATTCTCTTCCAAAATAGGTTGTTGGCTATTGCATCACTCAGTATTTTATCTCACTTTCTCTTGTCTCAGTCTTGGATCAGTGAGTTTCACTTAGGTTAAGAATTAAGGCTTGGATGCTTTTCTTCTTACAAGAGGAAGAGTTATCTTAATACCTCCATTAATTTACTATGTAATGACATCTCAGTGCTACAGGACATGGATGCTAGTGGGAGAAAGAGGCAGAAGCAGTATTTTATCACTAGTAAAACACTTTTGAAAAAGATCTTTGTAGTATGTTTGAGTCAACCTGACTGGCAATGACCCTAGTTACATTCGGAGTCATTGGTGGTAGCTTACCTGAAGCTAGCAAGCTACTGCTTCTGAAGGCTTGAGAAGTTTTATTTCAAGGTCAATTCTTATTTACAATAAAAATACATATGCTGTTTTTACTAATAGTATGTCTGGTTTATATTTACAGAGCATTTGCAGGGGCTGCAGCCTTGCTGTGCTAAACATTGCACATGTATAAAGCAAAAAAGCATTCTAAAGGTCTTCAGATCAAACCCAACAGTATGAAGCATGGGAAAAGGCAAATAAGTCTGTTTTACAAAGATAGATTGGAGACCCAGATCCTCCAAAAGGCTTCTCGCTTTATGAGTCTAACTCTCACTGAAATCAGCATGAGCCAAACATCCAATTGCCTTGAGCATCTGAGATGCTGGGGCTGGCTTGAGCTGGCACTACAGAGTGGGGTGGGGGTGAACCAGACAGATTGGGTGGGGATGCAGGGTAGTTTGGCTAGTGAAGCAGCATCCCTGAACCCACAGGAATGCCTCTCCACAGACAGGCACACCCTCATCTCATCTCATTTATGCTCAGTCAGTACCCTTGTCCTGTAGCCTTCTGGTTTTGGGGTTTGGGATTCTTTCCAGTTTTGAATCTAGTGTTAATAGATTCAGCAGGGCCATCTGTCTACTGACCTGTGTTGGCACCTTCCTTGTACTTGGGCATTTAGGAAGACTGGAGCTGAGCCAAGGCCATCTGAACATCAGTTTTTATCCACTGGTACTATCCTGTATCCTTCCCACGTTCTTTCAGAAAATATTGCATATGAAGGCTCTTTGTCTAACTGCAGTTGTGTTCTCAGGATGGCTTTTATTGTAGAATATACTTCAATACACACAGTCTGTAATGCAAGCATACACATTCAATGGTACATTTCAAACTAGCTGGGTGCTCATGACCTAGAGGTGGTGTATGGGCAGAGATCTGTTTCCAATCTGAACAATTAGTTGGCTTCGCTAGCATCACTGGAGCTCACAGAAGTACTTCTGAGAGGCTTTCCCATGCCCTCTTCACAAGGGTGTGCCATTACCCAAAGCCCAAATTATCTGTCAAAATTGAGCTAAGTGAGGACTTGAATGACCCCTGATTCTGTATAGGAATGAGTTTTTTCCATGGTGAATAAATCTCACAGATTCAAATCTGTAGATAGTGAAAAGTAAACAAGATGTTAGCAGTCTACTTTAATCATACCAGACAGTTATTAGTAACAGAACAGGAGGAAAAAAAGGAATAAGTTATACTGAGCATCTTCCTTTAAAAAGAGAAGTTCAATAGAAAAATTATTTCCATTTGCTTGAGCTGCTCTTTTCCTATCCTGCTGTCTTCATCTCTCAGCTGCCAAGGGCAGAAAGATGTGACTCATAGACTTTTTAATTGAAATTGTACACAGCCAAATCGAAGTGCTGCTGCTCCCTTGGAAGTCAGTGGCAAAATTCCTACTGACTTCAATGGAAATAAGCTTTGGGATTCAATGGATAGGGAAAAATATAACATCAGCCTGGGTGATCCAGGGAAGGATCCCTCACATTTGTGGGACCATGACCTGGTTCATGTCTTGTGGTACCTTACTGGTTCTTGCATGGCTGCAGATCTGGTGGTTTCATCTGCCTCTTTTGAGAGTCTGCACTTCTGCCCAACTGATTTTATAGCTAACTCGCAATGTTTAGTCTAAATTTGTCACTTCAGTGTGTTAGACTGTTCCAGCACATCCTGTACCTTGTCAAACCAGGACTATTTCCCCTTTGTGTATTTTGTGTAGAGTAAGATCTCTTAAAACATCTGGTTTGAAGGTTTTAAAGAAAACCTTCTTTGTTTGCTTTAAAGATTACTCCAGTGTAACTCTCCTTCTGATCATCTTCCTTCAAATCTTCAGTGATTTACCTGCTCTTCTATGAATATTCACCACCTTTTCCTCCCCTAAATTCTGGGTAGAGCACTGGATGTGTGACTGTGGTCCCCAGGGTTGCAGTGCCAGATCCTGGATGGTTCTGAGTGCCTTGGTTTGCTCCAGCAAAGCACTTAAACACTGTTCAAAAACAAAGCAAGTGAGTAATCCCAGAAGCAGAAGACACTGTCACTCCTTACATGCTTTATTGCTGAGTGGAATTCAATGGACTTGTCAGCCTCTAGCTAATAAATGGGAATGATTGCAGAGTAGCTGGCAGTACCAGGGCTGTCAGACATACAGAGACCAGGGAGACCAGGCCTGTCGAGCAAAGTCTTTACAACATTGACAGGGGGGCATTTTTTAAAGAGAGAGATGCTTTAGTTAGATGTATGTTCAAAATCCACAGCTGGAGTTAATTATTTTGTCTCATTTTGAATATTACTCAGATGCCTGGCTGCTCAGTGAGCCTGCTGGACTAATGTCAGTGATCTATGGGCAGTATAGATGGGTTATCACCTCTTCTACCACTCAGAAAAGATGTTGGATTGATTAGTGCCAGAGATTGAGGCTCTCTAACACAGTGTCTCTCAATCTCTTCCAGACTGTGACCCCAAGTCACAAAAAGAGGGAGTTTCTGGATTCTTCTTCTCTGATCCTAATAGAAGAAGGGTGTTTCTTGCACATGTGTATATATCCCTGCAGACTCATCACATCCAGTAGAGTGGTTTTACTATTATTTACTCATTGACTGTATTAAACATCTGCAGCACTGCAAACATCATCTTTTTCACATCCACTTACAGTGGAGTCCTCCATGGCTTTGTAAGCCAGTGAACTATAGAACTGACATGCTGCATCTCCCAGCTTGGAAGTGGCCTCTCCAGCCATTTGCTTTCTACCAGGCTACTCTAAATCTTACCTTCTTTTCTCTCTGGAATAGATAGATCATCCTTGATGACTTGAGAGAAAGGGAGAGAGCTGGTTCATAAAAAAAACTAAATCAAACTAAACCAAACCAAAAAAACCCCCAAAAAACAACAAAAAAAGAAACCCCAACCAAAAAAAGAAAGACCCAAAAAACCCCAAACCAAACCAAAAAACCCACCACAAAACAAAAAAACAAACCAGCAACAAAACAACAAATTTTGCAGTGTTTATGTGAATGGGCTGTCTGATCATAAAATTAATTTGATTTTCATGAATAGTTAGCGGCACGCTCAAGTTTTGCATGAGAAGAGATAGTCACAGTGTGGACAGTTATAACTCCTACAAACTTTTTGGTGCTATTGATCAGTTCAAGTAAAAACACTCAAGTCAGTTTTGCCAACTCCTCCACCCATGTGCTTCTGGTGAGCTAGGCAACAGTGTGCTATTGCAGGGCACGACACTAAACATCTGTGTAAATTTGTAAATGTGGATCCATTGCAGAGCAACAGACTTTCTCAGATATATGTGGGAATGGCAAAAAGAATATTCTGACTGGAAATAAGAAGGATATTCTTTGTTCTGAGGGTGGTGAAACACTGGAAAAAGTTACCCAGGGAAGTTGTGGATGCTCCATCACTGGACGTGTTCAGATCCAGGTTGGATGGGACCTTGAGCAACCTGCTCTAGTGGGAGGTGTCCCTGACATGCCAGGGGGGTTGGAACTGGATGATCTTTAAAGTCCCTTCCAACCCAAACCATTCTATGATTCTATGTTTCTGTATCTCCTAGATAAAAAGTTTGTTACAGGTCATCCATATATTCATTTTTCTGTAACTTTTGTTCATTTTATAAGTGCAATTTAAGCTATTTTTGGTCCATTTTATAAGTGCAATTTAGGCTATTTTGGTCAGAGACCTTGCCGTGCCATATAGCCTGGTCTGCTGCCTCTTCCCACAATTTCCATGTTTGAAGTTTCCATGTTTGTGTTTCCATGTTCTTTCCTTCAGGAAAGAAGGTGGGTTTTCCCATTCGTGAGCCAGTGGCACAGACTGCAGACATCTGGGAGGAAAAGCAGATTCAGGGCAGCTAGTCTGAGGGGAAGAGTTGGCACAGGAGGAGTCCTTCTCTTTCCTGTTCCTCCTCCCAGCCCTTTTAGGACTGAGATATTTAAGGAGTAGTGGGGAGCACCACATAATAGTATATAGAGCTCAGTGTTCATTTATTCCTCTTACTGGTAGAGAGTTAAGGGGGGATAGACCTTGGGGACACTGTTTTTACTAACCTCAGCAGCACTGCCAGGGTAAGGCTTCCTTCTCCTAGCTTTGAGTACTCTTATATGCAGCTTTGCTGCATGGGAGCAAAAAGAAAAGCAGCAAGCTAAAATTCTGAATCAAGACCTGTCTCTTCCCAAATTTAATTGTAGCCTCAGTACTACTATGTTTGTGATGGCATAACTCAGGGCACTTTATGCTAGTTGTAAACTCATATATAAACTTGCTCTAGATGGTGTTGAAAATGCAGATTTTTGTTGGGTACAATCTCACACAAGTGAACAGGACAGATGTTGACCTCTGTTATCCAGGTATACTCTCTCTGAAGTACTTCTCCAAGCACATGTTCCACATGCAGTAAATGGGAGAAGAGAACGATGTTATTCTTTAACTAAAATCCTAAATCCGTTTTCAGTGAGCTGTACATTAAATTTGCATTTATCTTACTATGCCGAATGGTGTGAGGTTTTTCTCTGGCCTGCTTAAACGTATCAATGGATCTATAGTTGACAGTAGCAAACCACTGTATCAGATCAAATGAAGGGTAAAAATGCAGTTTTTGCCTGGAAAATGTCACAGTGATTTTCTTTCCCCTCCTCCCTCCAAGTTTTCAAATGATGCTGTGTAATTGACATTTCCCACTGGACAATAAATAACCTGTTCAGCTGAGGTAAGTCTGATGCAAGTGAAAAGGGAGCTGTGAGAGCTGTGAGAAAAGATGCCTCTTGTGTTTATTCTAAAACGATGCTCCAAGGAGTTAAGCAAACTCAGAAATTCAGATCTCGCCAACATCTGGTTTACATCAGCAGAAACCGAAAGCTTATAGCAGTCTGGCTGGATCATTACCCTGTGTCTGTGCATGTGTGTGTCTGAACTCCTACTGGCATTACCTGAAAAATCACTAGATTGGAAGAAGCTTGTGTTTCTTCAAACACACACACACATCTACATACCAGCATTATGTGTATTTTTCATTTGATTACCATCCCTAACCCATCCAGTGCCAGTCACATGAACAGTGCCTTCTTTTATGGTCAGTCAGGTCCCCTAATTTAGGTACCTACCTCTTCCACTAAGAATACAGCAGACTTTTTGGAATCCTGGGTGCTAGTCTCCACACAACCACCTCACCTGCATACCCTTCTTCTGAGAGTAGGTACCTAACGTTAGAGGGGACTAGGGGTGCACTCCTGTCACCTAACAGTGGTCACAGTGGTCTCATTGGTGGTGGGATGCCTTGAATGCTGAGTCCACTTAGCTGGATAAGGAACAAACTTCTCTTTTCACCTCACAGAAGTAACTCAGCTGCAAGGCCATACCGTGTCCCACTTGAGAGTTTCTCTTCATTCTGTTGAAGGTGAATCACGGGAACCAGCAGCAAGAGACATGTTGACTTTAGTTGATTAGTTACTTGCAAATGAAGGGAGGTAGCTGGGGGTTAGACCCTACTTCTTGGTATGGGTTTCCCTTCAGTTTGTCACTGGACTAGTGGTGGGTTAAAGAAAATCCAGAACAGACCTGGTATAACGGGCTAGGCCTTTCAACCCTCTCCCTCCAAGATGAGTGCCCTAACCACTAGTTTACAGTTGTAATCCTTGTTGCCTTTTCCCTGGCAGTCCCCATAGCTCTTGCATACCCGGCTGCTCTGTGGCTCAGTTTCAAGAGGGAGAATGAGGAATGCTCTTGCCCAGCATACCCTATGATCTGGTGGTTAGAGTGCTTTTTAGGGAGTGAGTGGGTTTAATCCATCTTAGGCTGATCAGTCCCTTTTGCTTCATGCTTTAATCCTTTACTATCCAAAGGCAGTACCAACACTACTTCTGACCATCTTTAACTCTTTGTGCTTTTCCTAGAGACTTGTGCAGTGTTGAGGTACAATATTAAAGCACAGAAACAATTCTGCAGCAGAGCTTTCTGTGCCTGTCTCAGCAGAGCATGCACTTTTGGACATGAAGTGAATAAAGATGGAAATGCCCAAGGAACATCTATATAGGAAGAACAAATGGATCTGAGTTAAGTAGTGGAAGTAGGATTGGATTAGCATTTGTGCGAAGCTGCTTGTGTCTACAGGTGAGATTTAAAGAACAGGATGCCACCTTGATCATCTTCAGAGCTTCACAGGCAGCCACTGCTCAAGATATCATCCTGAAGTGCACTGCTCCTTGGGAGCAGCTGACACTGGTTTAGTCCCTCAGGCACCCATGCAAGAATTTTTCTTGGATTAAAAAGAGGCAGCATGTGCTTTGGAGTTCCGATTCTGCACGCCAGCACCTTCACACAACTACACATGTGTGTTTTCAGATTTCCCCTACTTTGGTTACATTTCTCCTTGTTTGACTGTTGGCAGGGCTTTTGTTTGCAACTTCTGTGTTTTTCTTTTCTTAGAAATATAAATTCCAAGTGACCCGTGAATCTTACAGGTTCTTGTATCAATAAAAAATGGCTAAATCTGCTTCTAAATATTATGATGTGTGATATGCTTCTACAGTTACAGACTGCCTAACTACTCAGTTAAAAGAAATGCTAATGCATTGTCCAAAGGTTCTAAGATCTTCTTAGTGTTTACAAAGTTCATACTACATCTTAGCCAACTAAAATAATCTTCCTATGTTACAATGTATTTTAATTTTGTCCTATTTTTGTAGAAATGTTTAGGGAGTAATGAGCTGACGGCGTCCTGATCCAGTTGCACATCTTTGTACCCAGTTGATCTCTACAGCTAACAATATTTCAAAGCTGCTTTTAGTTTTTCCTTCTTTCCAGTGTGGAGTATTCCTAAAATGCTATGTTTTGCTGATATTTAGAGAAAAAGAGAGACACGTGGATGTCCTTCTACCTTTTTTTTTTTTTTTTTTTAACTTGTGATTCGTCCTTCTGTACCCGTTTCTCTTCCAGTTGTATTTCATCTTGGGTTTTGTCTGTGCTTAAAGAAATTAATCCTGCAATGCAATTTTGTGCTGCTGTATAGCAAAGAAAATGTGCCAGGCTTGTTGACTTGTAAACTGCTATATATTGACTTTTAATATCAAAAAGATGTGATTAGTAAAAGCAAGAGGAAAGGGTTCAAAGCTTCTGAGACCTCTTTGGAGAGCCTCAAAATCAATGATGGAAAGCAGGAAACACACATTTCCTATCATACAATTTTTCCAATTTCAAAAATATCTATAATTATGGCCAATCTTGTTTAAATTATACTCTGGAAAAAAATATTTAAATAGTAGAAGATTCCAGTGCATTCGGAGAAGCTTATAGCTGTATGAGAGGAGCTGTGTCTAGCTGCCTCTAGCTGTGCTCTTCTTTTCCCAGGCTTGTGCAATGTTTGGGGATGTGTAATTTATACACTATGCAGGTTGTAACTTTGACTCCAGGTCCAGCCAGTGACAGTCAGAGATCATGATGACTTTGATGACATTTGATGACTGTGGTGTGACTGGGTGAAAGACACGCTGTCAGTCTAACCTCCTCATTGTATGCTCACAGCAGGGTCTTTAGGATAGCCAGGGAGGAGGGACACAAGCTATATTTTGTGGTATAGCTCTGCCCACTGCATGTGAGGTGTTTTAGTGGGGTTGTGCCTGACAAAAGCCAATGCTGTTCCTGCTGCACTGGTGCAGAGAGGTTCAGTCAGATATACACAGGATTTGGTGCAGTACCATTAAGCTCTTGGATAAACCTCATTGATTTTGACTACTTATACACTTAAGCAGAGGCTAATATTTTTGTGCTGGGTTGGACTGCTGCTATAATGAGCATTAAGTGACTTAAATTCCTTCCCTTCCTCCTTTTTTTAAAGCTGTCAATATTTTACTTTTAGAAAGAGCATAAAGGAAGCAATGGCGAGGGGAAAGAGGAAACTGCTCCCAGTGCTAAAACCTTGGTTTGAGTTGTGGACATAATGACGAGATGTATTGCCTTTCCTAGTTCTGTAGATTAATGATTGATTTACCAGGAAATGTGATGTTATTACAAATCTGGGGCCTAATTTGGATTTTGTTGCTTGGGAGTTGCCTGGGTGGGGAAGGAAAGTGGGATCCAGCCCTTATTTTTGCTCCTCTTTTCAGCCTTGGGAATGTACATGTTCAAATAACATTTGTCTCACTCCTTTTGCACGGTCTGCTTGACATTGCCATTTGCTGAAGCAGACCAAATCCTGTTAGTACAGGGGAGCCCAGACTGCACACTTACTCTGCCCTGTCAGGCAGTAGCTACATTTTAGAAGGAAACCGCAGTACAAAAGTGAGATCTCGGGTTCCATGCAGTGTATGCAAAGAAGTTTCATTAAAAATGTCAGGTTTACCTTGGCAAAGCCACTCTTTAGTAGGGATTAAGGCTGCAAAAACCACTGAATCATACTCTGTGTTTCTATCTGTGTGCCAGGTCACAAACATAAATTATAATATTGGCCATCACCCGTCATCACATAATGCTCTGGCATACTTTTTCATCCCCTGAATATGAGTGGAATGAGAAGGTTACTTGGAAAGTCATCTGTCTGAGAAGCTGTCCTGTTACAATTAGCAGGCAATCTTGAATTTCATCTCTGGAAGATTATGAAGTGAAGAGGGGAAGGAATGGGATGTGTACAGTAGGTTACCAGAGCCTCTAGTAAGCCAATCTGACCATGACCCAAAGGGCTGAAGCAAAAGAAGTTGGGCGAATCAGACAATGCTATTTTTTAAATAAAAACGTGCAAAGATGACTTCAAACAACCAAATTTGGATCTAGATATGAGTTTAAATTTCAAGCAATTCTAAACTGCTGGGATATTCAGAGGTGGGAGTTTGGTTTGGCTTGCACGCGGTACCAAGGAATTGCTTTTCTTTCTAAAGGCTTCTCAGATGCCAGAGTGAAAAGCAGCTCTTAGGTGGGAGCAGTAGAACAAGGGAAAGTAGCAGACAACTGTATGGGGGTTGTAGCTGTAGATTAATCACATATAGTTTGCAGTGATGACCTTGCAAATTATCTGAAGCTATCTTCTTCCTCTGCATTTCTTCACATCTGTACTATAAGTCAAGGGCTGCTGTCCTTATCTGTTCTTCTGTCACAACACCTGCAAGCTGTGTACAGTCTGATTCGGATGTATCTGTGAGAGACCTGCAACAGCCAACCTAAATCTCCCTGGGGCTGTAGCAAGGCAAGAAGGACCTTTCTTCATACTACCTATGTTTCTTTCAAACATTCAGAGGACATTATCCTTTCAACAGCTTTCAGACAGACTGCAAAAGAAAACTTGTACTTCAAACTGTTGTGATAAATATGTTCTCTTTTTTTTTCTTCTTCTTCTTCTTCTTTTTTTTTTTTTTTTTTTGGTCAGGAAATGTGTTACCGTTTTTCCACCAGCTGAACTGTGGGATATTAGATGCTCTGAAAGTAAAATAAATACTTAAGGCTTCCTTCCTCTGGCACTTCATTAATGCCAAGAAGGAGGCTGGGTAGTGTTGCTTTAATTAACAGGCTTTTGTTAAAAGAAGTGGTTGGAACTACCTGATTGTAGTTTTACCCAGCAAAAGAAACACAAAAATTACATCCTAGAACAGAACATTGCCTCTAGCAAAAGCAATGCTTATAATATATTTGGCTGTATGTGTCGTACTTCACAATTTTATTCCCGACTCCTGCTGGGGACTGACTTAGACCTTGAAACATGAGGATTGTGTTTCCTGTTCTAACTAATTTAACTGCTTGGCGACTTGGCATCACTGGTTTTTCCTTCCTCTCTAAACCTATGTGTTGTGTAGTCTTTTGTTAGATAGATTTATTTAGATATATTTTTTTGTCAGACTATAAATTAAGGTATTTTTTATAGTGCTCCTTAATTTTCACTGCTTGCTCAGTTCTACCTGAACTGCTTTCTTTTTGTGTTTGCTATCAGTCTTTGTTCATATGATGTAATGCTGAAAATCACAATGTTTGGACACTGACAGGCTAGTGCTCTGTCTGAATCTTTGGATTCACCCTGGATAACACCCCCACAGTTTTGCAAGTGTCCAGTGATGTGTAGAAAAGCATAACTTGATTGCATGAGATGGAATTTATCCATCTCATGGATATATTGTCAGCATACAAAGGCACTGCTTCATGTGTTGGGTGTACCTCTCTCTGCAAGGCATTTCTATAGCATACTGTTCCATAAGAAAATTTTATCCCAAACGCTGGCAGCCCATGGCTGGGTTGCTTCCTAAAGTATGAAGCTTTCTATTTCCTCTCTGTTTTTATCTTACCATCATTTTTTTTTTTTTTTTTTTTTTTGTATTTTATGTAATTCTGGTTTTAGTTCCCGTGAGCTCTTCCCCAGCATTGTTTGAGTCTGCTCTGCAAGCACATATTAGGCAGCAAATTACAAAATAACTGTTTCTAAATGGGGAGCACTTTGAACAAAAGAAGAAAACTGTAATTATTCCAATGAGGATTTGAGCAAGTCATCAGAATTAACAGTGCTGCTTTTCCAAATGTGCCACTGTTTTGATTAGCTTATGTGCTTATACAATCCCTGCCGTGGCAGTGACCGTAACTGAATGCCTGTAACCACAGGCAGAAAGCTATTAGAGCCCATCCACAAAAAAGCAGCTATTTCAGTTTTCTTCTCGTCAAAAGCCTACAGTGCCCAAGTGATGCCAGATAAGTATTTGTTTCTGTGGGATTGTTATCTCTTTCTACCATCCAGAATACTTCTTTTTTTCTTAACTGTTTAAACTTGATCTATTAATAATGTGTTTTAAAAGTGCGTTCTTCAACACATTCTTTGGGCAGTGCCAAAAAGCAGCCCTTGAAGCAGAGAAAACAACCCTAATTTTCCTGACCACTTGAGGGAGGTGGTGTGTTGTCTGGAGGGTGGAACTGAAACCAGTGTTGTTACTAGCTTGCAATAGAAATATCAAAGTTTTAAGTCTTTTGTAGGCAAAAGGGGATACTGGACTTGAGCAGTGGCTGCTTTTCCTCACTAAGCCATTCCCCACCGCAGTCTATGATAATTCATTTGTGACTAGATAATTTCTGCTTTCTGAAGGGCATGCAGTTTAGAGAATAAAGACAAATTAAGTTGGACCTGGTAATGTCTTCGTTCTCATCAGAAACAAATTTTAAAAAGCAAAATCTAAGGAAGGGTTTTAAAAGCCAACAGAACAAAATGTGAGGTTTCAATAGATGTGCAACATATTTTTCAGAATAAGGATGTTTACTGACTAGCCTGAACTCAAGTAAAATCATGACTGTAAAAGTTTTCATTCCCTTCAATGAGTTATGTGCAATACTTGGAGACCTGACCTTTTATCCCTTCCTCTGTCTTTCCTTCTGTCCCATGGATGTTTGGCCTGGTGGTGCTGCAGGACAGCTGAGGTAAAGACAATACAAATGTGATATAATATTTTCCCACTTGAAGGTCTTGGAGGTGATCCTAGAGTTTGGAAGAAATGAGGAACTGAAATGTTTCAGAACTATCATAAGATCTGGGGTTGGGGCTGGCCTCCTCAAATGAAAATAAAAAGACAAAAGATATGCAAACTGAGCATCCCAGTCCCCTCCATGGGGACTGTGTACAGCAGAGCAATGGAGGATGGAGGAACCACAGAAGTGCCGCTCACCCTGCATGTCATCCCTAGTGGTGACTGGCTCCATGTCCTCTGAAGAAGATACTGCAAAGTCTAGAGTAACAATCATCCTAGAAAATAGAGCTAGAGTGGATTGAGAAGTGAAGACACCAAAACTAACAGATAACAGGTTTTATTTTCTGAGTAGGACAGAAGCTGCTGCATGTCTTTTCTCTTGTTTCTTAGCATTTGGCCTGTCCAGAGCAGGATAACATGGCTGATTTATACTCAGCCAGCAGCACTTTATAACCCTGTGATTCTCTTCCATCCTTGTCCTTCTAAGCAGTTGTACCCCATCCTTCATCTGAGAATCTGATTCCTCCTGTCTAACTGTAGCACGTTTTGTTCTTCCTCACTGACCACCATTCCCTTTTTTTTCATGTAACTTCAGCTTTCTGGATCATTCTGAGCTCTTTGGTATGTCTGAAGCTCCACCCTTCCTATTGTCTGCAGATTTAATAAGGACTTTCTGTTTTCCATCACCTAGACTGTTCATGAAAATATGCTCACTGAAGGAGATTTCCCACAAACTCTGGTTAACGGAGATTGGCTTAAATCTAAAACACATTTAATTGTTCTTCTAAAGCTCTATATCTGCCTATGGTAATTCAGGATAATCTGTATTTAATGTGAGCATTTTAATTACATGAACTTTCTGAAACATACAGTATAATGCTCTGAAGGAATGGGGTCAGTAGAGACTTTTCCAAATAAGTCTGTCTAACTGCATATCTTGTTTTCTAATAAGGTGAACTGCCCCTTATAGATCATCAGGTTTCCTACTTAAAATTCTTTAAATTTAGGAATCCGTGCGCAATAGTTTGAGTTCTGCAGAGGGTTTCTGTCTCCTTCTGTTTATCTGCCACTTGTACTCTGGCATCAGATAGAGTTTGAGCTCCAAAATAAAAATAACTGTGTGAATTTTCAGATTACTACGGAACTGAAGTCTTCTGGGAAGTGAGAGCTCTGATTGACAATTTTGACACAAATAATGCTCAGCCTTCGTATTAATAAGAACATGGTGATGAAGTGTCAGAAATAATACCCTGTAGCTAAATAAGTTACAATAGTAATCAACAAAATAGATTTTATCCTACATACTTACATCATGACGACTGCTAATTTTGACAAGGTCTCAGCAGTGCTGCATTTTGCTGGCAATATTTTAAGAAGCCACAAATTTATTATCCTCTTTCAATTTTTTTTCATGCATCCTGTCTACTTGACTGATAGTTTCTTTCATGAGAACTCTTCTACCAGGGGTTTGTAGAACCCTTTTGCATATTAACCCCATCAATTACGACTGGTTTGAATTCCTAAAATGCACTTCTGAAAGGATGTAGAAGTGCTTGATATTCTCACATGAAGGAAACAGTAAGTTAGAAGACTGACAATGAAAGAAAAAAAAAAAAACCCAAAACATTTGATGAGCTCCATACAAAAAAAAAAGACCACCAGAGTTAAGATGACTATTTTAAAATATGCATAGTATATATTGCTTTTTAATCTAGATTTACTAAGAAGTTAAAAGATACAGATGAAATATAGTTAAGTGGTTAGCAAATGATAACTGCACATGAAGTGCTTCCCAATGCCCTGTGGTTTTTAGAAGGGTTTGGTTCTTATTTGTCTAATACAACCTTTCTGAATTATTGCCTTTCTTTACTGTCATAGTATTTCCAGGTGATTGCTACTTTCATCATTGCTGAGATTATTAGTCAGGGATTTCTTAGGATTCGGTTTATAAAGATGAAGACCAAACAGGCTGAGATCACTGCCTACTTCAAAACCACCTTTTGGCATTTCTGGTAGACCTAATGCTGAAATAACATACTCCTTTAAGAAAGGACATAGGTTTTGTTTGCTAAAGCCTTTTGATAGATATTAATAATTAATGTTTAGAACCTATTTTTTTAGCTAAATGATTGTTTATTAAAACAATAAAAATGAGCCAATAGCACCTGTGGAAGGTGAAGGGTTCAGGTTGTTTACATCTTAAAAAAGACATGAAAAAAACTATGTTAGTCAAAGAATTCTGTTGTAAATACAGATAGGTGTGACTATATGGTTTATCATCCCCTCTTTTCATTACCTTGTTACTTTATAATTCACTGACAGTGATTAAAAGAAAAGTTATAGTCACATCTACTCAAGCTAGTAGAGGGAAAACAATCACAGCTAAGGACTTCCGCTATGAGCTACGGTATGGTGAGATTTGTTACACTGAATGCAGAGACACAAGCCATTATAATGCACTGCAGTGCACACACTGTTTCCAGGACTGATTGATGACATTTCCATATATAGTTAAGAGTAAGACATTGCTTTTGAAAATAGAATTAAAACTTTCCCTTTTTAGGAGCAAGCACCACTTTGGCAACACAATCAACTCCAAGTACATTAGTTCTCTTGGTCAAAACATTAACAGGGTACTTTGTTAACAAAATGTTCAGGTCATGATGAGGTCAAAACATGAACTGTAAGACTTTTTATGAGCTAAATGTTTCCAAATAGCACTCCAAGTTGAAAGTGCTGAAATTAAAGCTTTTCTCCTGTAAACAGGGAGTTGCTGAGCTCCGTACGTGTTGGGTTTTTTTTCAGTTACTCAACACAAGGTGATGGGACCGTGCAATGACACGCATCTGCTGAGCAAAGACAGATGTCACCAGAAACATTTGAATGGTAGGAACGATTCAAGGAAAAGATAATAAAGACACATTCATGTTGCCACTTTTCTGTCACTCTTTCTACTTTTCTGTTTTCCAAAATGAAACATTTTACCACAATGTATTGTCTCAATTTTAGACATGAATCCGATACTCTGATCTAGTTAATAAAATAACAGTTTTCATATTTCTGGAGTCAGGTCTAGAGTTGCAAATGCCTGTAGACATCCCAGTGGGATGGACTGGGATCAGTAGGTGGGAGCTCACCAGCTGAATCGATGGCAGGTAGCACTGGCTACTCCATGACATTCCAGCAAAGAGCATGATTTGATTTTGGATTCTGTTTTAATGTGGAAATTATCTTACTATCTTTTTATTACCATATACTATATTCTGTTATATTTTTAGTGACATATTTTGTACCACGGAGAAGGCAGATCATAATTAACATTTACATAGTATCTACTGAAGTACAAAATAGTTCTTATATAGCTAAACCTCATAAGAACATAAATTACCAGTAACAATACAAGGTAATAATGCAAGAGAATTTTGAAAAGGCATGGCTAAAAGCATCTGAATTTTGAATAGAGATGAATGGAAATGAATAAAGTTTCCTGCATTCTGCAGGCTCTGCTATCATGTAACCCAGACATTTACAAAATTGCACGTTGGTCTGTGCAAGTTTCAGCTACCCAGAAACATTCCAGGTTTTGGTTTTTTGTAAGCAAAGACTCAAAACATGGAGAATGCTTATCCAAAAGTTTTTTATGCACATTTTTCTACCACCTTGAATGAAGTGTGACTACGTTAATGCTGAAAACCCCAGCAGTGAGCTTGCATCCAGAAACACAATATTATTATGTAAATGCATCTAATTTGATCTGTACACAGGAGAAAAGTGGAAGGAAAACTTGAAATAAATGGCACTGAGCTAAAACTGAGCTCTGTTTTGCCCGTCAGACCATCAGTGGCTTCACAGTAGAAATTACAACAAACTTCAGCTGCATGTTCTAAATAGACAGGATCACAGTTTTTGAGATTGCCCTGGGTTTTGCCATGGAAGAACTGAAGTTGAAGAGAGCACGATTTGGCATATAATTTGTGCAAGATAATGGTTGGAAGGATATGATATGAAGTAGCAGTGCGGAGAGAAGAAGTGGGCTTTTTATTACATATACTTTATGATATAATCCAGAGAGTTCTGTATTTAACATTTACTCTGCATTTAGTCCTCTATAAGAAAATAATGCAGATAATACAAAAATTTCTCTCTTAGTAACTCAAAAACAATACTGCAAAACCAAGCTGAAAACAAGTATTTCCTGTTGTTTATTTCTGATCTCCTGAATTAAAAGTGATGTTCAGACTGGTATACAGAATAAAAAACTACACTGAATAAAGATAGTGTCGAATATAAATTTCAATTTCTTTCTTGTGCTATGGCAAAAATTGTCCCAGTAGATCCAACAACCTAAAATGAAATCTAGCTTTAGTAAAAGTATAATTACATCCTGCTCCTCATTCCTAAGTACAAAATTATGTCTTTCATCCTGGTTTTCATTTAATTTGAAAAAAAGCTTGTGCCTTATTGGCATACGAATTAAAAAAAGAAAAAAAAAAAAAGCCTAGACAAAAGGGGGGATCTGACAAATCACTGGCAGAGGCAATGAATGTGCCACCATAGATGGGCGGTTGTTTTCTTTGGGGTCTCCATTTAAAAATTTTGTCTCTGACTTCTATTAATTCAATCCATTATTTTGAGAAATTGGCAAAGACAAAAGGGAAAAACTACATTTGGAATATATACCTAACAATAGCAGAGATGCAGCTGCAAACTGGCACAGCTCCTTTCAGAAGAGATAGAGGTGTAGCTACGCTGATACAGTCAAGCTACTCGTGGATGTGTTAGCTGGGGATTTGTGTCATGGCCAACCTACCATGAAAATCCTGAGGAAAATTCCTGGACTGGGAAAAGCTACAGTAGCTAGATGTGGGTATTTCCCCTACCACATAGCACAGTGTGGGAACTGTGGTTCATTTTCAACCTGTGGTAATATAGTGAATAAGAGGGATAAAACTATATGGATATGACATACCACTCATACAGTATGAATGCTAAACATGGGTTTGGGGGCTCGGGGATTCATTTTTGCTTGTCCAGTTCTGTGTGAAGATACTTGTATTGCTGTTTGCAGTGGCAGGAGAGCTGCTTCACGTCATGCCAGCTAGAGAAACATTGTGTAATTTGTGCTCACAAGTTTGGTCCTTCAAATCTGAGTCTGGTATTATAAAAATAAGTGAAGAGAAATAATGAAATGAGACTACCTGTAGTAATGACTATTGATTAAAAAAAAAAAAGTGTGAACTGGATATACAATATACTGGAGCAGCCGAGCCAAAAGAAGTTTCTACTGCAGCTCAAAATGTTGAAATCCTGTGTTAGAATCAAGAATATACACTCCCTGAAATTAATGGATCATAACAAGGTTTGCAAGGTACAGTCAGGTCTAATGAACTATACATGTTTTTGAGTCCTGTTATTCCAGTAGCTTCAAAGCAGCGCAAGAAGAGTCAGCCAGGGTCTTTTGTCTCACGTGTATCAGCCATAGAACTGCATTTGTCCTGTTTATGGAGTTTCACCACATGATTTTTCACAGTAACTTGTGTAGGAAACTGTATTTTCACTGGAGATATTTGTAAAAACTGATTTTGCTTGAGGACTGATAGACTGACCAAAACTGGCGTACCAAAAATGGCATCGATGACTTTAATTAATAACAATATTTGATACTCAGCTTCCCAAGAGCTGCAAAGAATTGAGACAAAGAAACAAAAGTGCCCAGAACACAGCAGACTTGCATAAATTCACATACCAAGACCATGACATGAGGAGGGACAGAAATCTGTCCTTCTTGGATATGTGTCCCTTCTTCCACACGCTTGGCTATACACTAAACTATACGCTAAAGTAAAGAAAATAAAATAAGTCTAAGTATTTCTTCCTTAGCTCTCTAACAGGAGTCACTGTCAAGCAGACCCAAAGTTCTTCAGGCTCTGTGCCAGCTTTTGCAAAGGCAGCATATTTTCTCTTCAAAACCTTTTCCTGCAAGGCACAGATCATGGCTGTCAGCGTCTCCGTCTATGGTGTATCAAATACGAGTTTTCAGCGCATACGGACTTCATTAGGGCTTTGGTTTTCCTCTCCCTTCGCCCTTGCCCTCCTCAGCGGTAGCAGAGGTTCAGACCAAATCTGTCACTGACAGGATCACTTGGAGAGGAAAAGAGCAGGCAGGATTTCAACACACTCGCTCCCTTGTTGGCCACACCTCCACGCCTGCTCCCCACCAGTGGGACAGGGATTCACCACCCATGGCAGTGCCACAGCTCCCTCCTCCTGCTCCACCAAGGTTATGGCTAGTGAGAGTCAAGAGGAAGCAAACAAAGAAGACACATCCTCCTCTGACAAAAAGGCCTCTCGAAATAAGCAGATCCTGTTTCAGAGCAGGTGAGAAAAAATAAAATGAGCTCCTTTATCAGTCAGCTCAGTCAGGAGAAATGGAGAATGAAAGCAACCTTTGAAACAACCTCATGAGGCAGGAGGCACAGCTTGTGGGAAGACTTCTAGCACAGCTTTCACCCTCCCCCTCACTGTTACATTGCTCAGGGGTACCCTGGGGTACCTGAAACTAGATGGTGTCTACCTGACTGCATCTTTGGCTGTCAGAGGCACCGGTCAGGGACATGGTGAGCTCTCAGGAGCAAGACACAGCTTGCCCTGAGTTGCCTTGCTGGCCTGTACCTCTGATTTCAAGAACATCTAGTGTGCAAAGCTTGGTCTCCTGGGTCTCACATGCCTGTACCTGAGAAGCAGACCACCTATTTCTGCTGCTTTTCCCCGTTCCCTGGGCATTCAGGTTTCTCTCAGAAGTGAAGCAAGTTCTCCTAGCAGAAGTATCCAAACCTGTCTCCAAGCAGCGGACTGGAAGGCTGCATTCCTCTATCTGCTGGGATTTTCTTTTTGTTTCCATGAGCTAACACTGTAAATCCCACAGCAAGGCATGAATAAACAAAAACTAGGAAGGATTAGGATGTACTATTTAGCAAATCATGACTTACACAGCCCTGTCTTGCTTCCTCTGAAAGCGTGCCACAAAAGTTCAACAAATATTATTGTGAAATGAACCACAAAGTCTTTGCACACTTTAGAAATGGCATCTTCGCCCGTTTTCCCTGGCAACAAACAAGTGGATTTAGTTTCTAGTTGATGGGAAAATCTCTAAATTTAAAACACTTGATAATTGACACAAGACTGGGTTTTTTCAATTCTTTTCCTCCCTCCTACACCCTTCCTGTATGGCAAATATAATTTAGCAGAAGATTCCAAAAGTCAGAGGGTTTTAATCAAGACAAGAGGCTACTTGCTTTGCCTTTCACTAGGAAAACTCTCAGCAATGACTCCTTCTGTGAATTGAAAGATTTAGAAAAATTACTGAGACACCCACCTCTTGTGCACATAATTGCAGTAGATGTCAGGGGGACTGGAGGTGTTTTCTGGGGTCCAAGAATAGGGAAAGAATAAATTGTAATGTGACCTGTGGTGTTATGAATGCTTGTGTGTTAATATGTGTATGATGTTCTTCTTAGACATAGATGTATCTATGGTTTTGAGATGCTGGCCATAAGCAAGTTTGTTTTAAAAAGTAATTGTCATAGTCACCAGCCTTGGGATAGATTAAAAGACCCATTTGCAAGAGAGGTCAGAGAAAATGCTGGAAGGGGAGGACAGGCTGAGATTATAAAACTGTTTGTTACAGTATTATCTGTAAATATTTGTTACAGCACCATTTTTAAAGCAAAATCCCCTAGACAATACAGATAGGCCCTTACTTGTGTACATAAACCTAAATACAGACAGAAAGTCAGACAGAAAGAAAGAGAAGAAAGAGAAGAAAGAGAGAAAGAGAGAAAGAGAGAGAGAAAGAAGGAAGGAAGGAAGGAAGGAAGGAAGGAAGGAAGGAAGGAAGGAAGGAAGGAAGGAAGGAAGGAAGGA